>NW_004624867.1:2291711-2307245 GCF_000247695.1 Heterocephalus glaber
TTTTTTTTTTTTTTTTTTTTTTTGGTACCAGGGATCAAACTTGGGTCCTTGCACTTGCAAGGCAAGCAACGTGTATCTCCTTATTCTTGAGGGAAGCTGCAATGTTACATCACAAAGAAATGAATACATACAAAAAGGAATAAATAATTGAGCCATCTTTCAAATAACCAATCTTCTTTGAAGCTTGGGAAAAGATGTAATCCTCACTGCCTTGACAGAAAATTGAAAAATGAGTGAGATAATTCACAAAAGTAGCCACATTAGAGTGGATTTATTGCATGAGAATTGGAAGCCTATCTGTGAATATGTTCTCTCTTAGAATCTAAGTGGCAATTCTTTATTGAAGCTATAAAGAATGCGCCAATGGAAGTTTAAGGTTGGCAGGATCCCTGAGTAGATCTTAGATGTAGGTATGAAAAGTTGCCAAAACCTTATCTTCAGAGTGGCAGTGCAGATTATTGCAGACTAATGAAGCCAGTGGTATTTAGCTATCAGATATAATTAACATAATTGGCAAGAAGGTATTAATGGGAACCAGGGAGACTTTACTTGCATTAATCTCTGGCAGTTGCTAACATATCAATGTGATTTTGTAGTTGGAAAGATAGTATCTAAAAAGGATATAACTTGATTTCTCTACCACCCTCAATGTAAAAAAAAATAGTGAGGAAAAAGTCAATAATATTCTACTGGAAATTGATTATTTCACACCAAATCATCACATTTAGTCAATTTAACAGTTCCATCATCTACTATTATTTTGGTCCACTAAGGATGAACTCTGTAACGACACAAAGGTATGTACAATGAATCCTCTCAACCTTCTCTAAAGGATCTTAGGTACATTTTCCATTAGAGTAGGAAAAAAATTGTATACCTTTCAATAACTACTAAATAAGAATCTGAGATTTGTCATAATAGTCTCTTGTTGGAGTGAGTGAATACCAAGTCCAGTGATAAATGCATCCTTGGCTAAGTGTGTTTCATAGTGGCTCCAGTAGGCCACCAGACCCAAGGTATGATTATTTCCTCAGTTTCTTGACTGTGTGAAGTAGAGAAATACAACTAATGCCTTGTTGAAATCTTTCCAGTCAGGTTTCCCACCTCAGGATTTAGAGGATTTATAGCATAATTATATAAATCCTAGAAATCTTCAAAAAATCAGGAATAGTAACTTCCATCAACTACACATTTATATTTTTGTATGTTCCTAGAAAAAATTAAAGCATTATAATGCAAGATTTGGGGCTATTTAAACCTATTCAGATAGAAAACTAATTGTAGCAAGTATTCCCAATGTGGAAACTTTTCTCTGTGTTACGTACGCGCTTCTAACAGTTGATTTGTAGTTATTGAAATGGCAAATTGGTCTTTATAGTTCTTGAGAGAAAAGACCTTTCTCTGGTTCCACTCTTATTCTGGGACCCACTCATATCTGGGAAATAAGGATCAAATTGTTTCCTGTTTTGAGTTGGGCTCAAAGAACAAAATGAATCTACTTCTGGCCCAGGCATCTATATGTGGAGTTATGTCAACTCCAGTGGTTGGAATATAGTAAAGGCCTTAGTTTCTTCAGTAGAGATTCAATAGTGAATACTAAATGTTATTATGTTTTGAAAAGTATACTATAGCTTTCTACTGGGTCATAAGTAAAATGGAACTCCTGAAAAAACACAAGTGACTATGAAACTGAGTCTGTTCTTCATAAACTGAGTTGGTACATACATGAACTGTTAGAATGGCACAATGGAACTCTATTTTATGCTAGGAATTATTCAATTTTATTTCATTCATAGTAGTTCTAGAGAGTATAAATAAATTACATGAATAAAAATCAGTATTAGCTATATTTGTTGTAACACTATCCCTCACTCAGTTAAGATTAGCTTAACAAAATTATCTCATAGAGGCGAAAAATACTGAGGGCAGATTTAATTATGGGTCAGTTTAACATGTGTGTGAGCTGAATATTGCTATCATGTAAGCAGTAATATTAAAGGATAACATGAATGTACCAATTCCCTATAAGGAATGCAAACATTACAAACATACTAATAAAAAATAAAGGATAACTTTAACAGAAAATAACCTAGTGGCAGAAATCCAAGCATTACACTTGGTTGTCAGTTTTATGAAAGTTGAAATAGTCTGAGAAAAAAATATATTGACATTTAGGATGTGGTAAATAGAGTGAGTAGTTAGAAAAGTTCAAAATATTGGGGATTAAAAGAGATAAACCTCTGAGAATGGGCACAAAATGTTAGATATTGGAACAAAAATTTGGTTTGAAACTCTTTAACAAAGAAAGTTCAGACTTGTTGGTTTATCATTGTAAGACAGCATAATATTGTCACCTATGAAGGGGCAATTTTGAATTAAAGGAAGTATGACAAAGCACATGTAGTTATGGAATCTCCTGATTATATCACATATCATGTCATTCTGAATCTGCCAACAAGCCAAAACAATGGAATGGGTTTTAAAGGCTTTGTTAGAACACTCTACTTGGGCATGACACTATGATGTTGAAAATAATGTTTTGGGGGTTTTTTTTGGAAAATAATGCTTTAGAGAGTGTGATGGTTGAGCGATTGTGCCAACTTGAGAAGGTTGGCTAAGAGAAGCTTAGCCAAATCAGCTCAGCAATTCCACACCTTATGGCATGGGAGAGTCACCCTAGGGCTGCTCCATGCCTGACTGTTATAAAGGGGAAATGAGGAAGGTCAAGTTCTCTTCTGTTCCTTTGGAAGACCTCCAGTCTTTGCCTTCCAGCACAGACCCATTGGCCTCCTAATACAGACCCCGACAGGATACTACAGTGAGCTCCAGAACTTTGACTGTATCCTTTGGTCTCCAGTATGTGGAGAGACCCTCTGGACTCGTCCTCATCCAACCTTGTGTGTAGCTATTGTAAGCTAATCTTGTAAATTCATATATATATATATATATATATATATATATATGTCATGTGTTCTATCAGTTTCTCTAGTAAATACTGACTGATAGAATCTTGGATATTTTTATATGCTATAAAATATCACTAGGCTTCTATTTGTTAAAAATATGCACCAGTTAAGAGGATGTGAAGGTAGAATAGGATCCTTGTACTTGGTACATTTGTGTAACTTTGGCTTTTGTCTTGGAAACCCTAAGCTCCAAGGGTTTCAGAACCAGTTTCTTGGGTTGCTGAGCTGAGAGTTCATTTTCACCTGAGGTCACAAATTTTTCTTGAATAGATTTACAATAACCACATTGTAAATTAACAGTAATCCATGAAAATCAATAAATCAAAAAATATGGGCCAATTTTTTATCATTAATATATAAATAGTATGTAATGGACTAATTCATCAAGTACTACCTAGAAAAAAACAAGGTAAACAATCATTGGCTAAGACAATTTAGAGGTAGAAATCTGTTATTTGACTTGAAAAATAATGTATTCTAGAACTGATAAAAAATTTGGATGGGTGGTAGAGGAAGAAAAGAATAAATATCAGTTATATCCCCAGGCTTAGAAAATGAAGTGAGATGTCCCAATACTTTCACAAACTCTATCATTATAAAGACTTTTCAAAATTGTGGTTGCAAATGTCCTGAGTCTAAACACTGTTCCCAAAATTATTAGTGAGTCTGATAATTTTGAGGTTGACAGATGAAACGGGAGATTCTTGTGTCAGTGAAATAGGATGTGATCACTTAACAACATGTATTTGATATTTTATTCCTCTCCAATACCTTGAGAGAATTGAAGAATTGGCAACTTGGATTTTACACATATGGTTTGTCTGTGTATATAGCCAATGAACCTCAACCTTAGAAAAATCTGATAATTTAAAGATGACTGATAGGTTTTTCTTCCAATTTTCATCCTGAAAGGAGACACTACTTCAGTCATTGAAGGATCTTTATTACATATTCCTCCAGGAAAAGATAATCTGAGACAAAAATTGTCACAAGCAGGATCCATCCATCCAACAATTACTGGCCACCACCTAGAGGACTGGCAGGGTAAGCTAACTGTCTGCTGTGAATGGATTTCAGCAGCAGAATTGACAGACTGCAGAGGATGTAGCAAACACCCTATCCCACATCCCCTTCTTCATGTTTACCAGTTCCATCCATGGTGTCAGCTTCCCAGTTCCAATGTCTGCTTCCTGTGTTCTGCCATTGAGTGTTACAGTCACTGGTATTGTCAGTGCATATTAAATGAAGCTGGTATGTGTCAGGAATTTGATGCCTACAGGGAGATCACAACTTATGACAAACTGAAGTTAGTAGCTGAAGTTAGTAGAGAAGTCACATTTCCTGAGTCTTGGTGGCATCATTCTTAGGCACAGCCTGTGTGCATCCTAAAAATAATCAGTAGGATTGAACTTCTGTTATCCATAGCAGTTATTTGTCCTTTGAGGCAAAAGTAAGTGACTTTCTTCCTTTCATGGCTCACTTTTTAAACTCCCTCACTCATACTTCCTTCTTACAACTATGATTACTTCCCACAGCCACCTGCAAAAAGGCCTTGCCTTATGGCTTGATGTTAGCAAAACCAAAGTACTGAAATTGCTGTCATTTCACTGTTTCATCTGTTATTTCACTGTGCATAAAAAATTTAAACTTGTTTGCACATACAGGATATCTGAAGCAATCCTTTTTATAATCTTTTAATATATTTGTTTATCTATTATTAATTTGTATGAATTCCTTGCATATTTTAGGTATTATTTATTTTCCCTTCATATATTGTAAATATATTCTTTCAAACATCATCTATTATTGGTATTAAGCTTCACCCTGTCTCCTTGATGGCGTAAGAGACACCTAGAGGACTGGTGGAGCACACTTATTAGTGTGTCTGGGTTGGTCATTAAGGCATGACCATGGGTACTATATCTGGTTCATGGACCCTTTATCTTTAGTGCTGGTCCCCTATTCTACTTCCTAGTCACCATAAACTGATCACCTTTGCTGCAACACATCATTTGAGACATGATGCTCCTTCTTTGTATCCTGTTGACCATGTACTGAATCTCTGAAACTGTGAGTTGAATTAAACCTCTCCCTATTTAAGTGATGAGTATTGAGTACTGTGTCCCAGTAACAGGGAGGCTGAATAAGATAAAAAGTTGGTACTAGGAGAGGGGTTGATGCTGTGATTATACATTACCATGTACTTCAGAAGCCTTTGGACTTGGTTGGAATGAGGAATTTGGTATGTCTGTGTATATCATTTGCAGAATCAGACTGGAGGAAGCCTAGAACATTGTAAGCAGCACCTAATAAATTATTATGGTTGGAATTGAGAGGATCAGAATCCCGACAGGAATGCGGGCAACAAAAACTGGGTTCAGAGATTTTATTTGAGAATGAAGAGTTTAAAGGGAGGTTCACTACAGGTATGGACCTTGTGTTCTTGCAAAAAAACAAAAACAAACAAAACTGTCTACATTTTTGCCATATCCTGAGACTTTACAGAAAACAGATTTTTAAAGGCAGCCTAACATTCGCGATGTAGTATGGGTAGTGCTGGCTGCATTTAGTAAGAATTTCAGGCAAAACAAAAACCAGAAAAAAATTTGAAAAACTTAAATTTTGGCCTAGAAAAAGTACATATAAAACTAGGGCCAAAGGAGGTAGCTAGTGAAAAGGTTAGTATAATTAGAAAGAAACCAAATAATTTGTAGAAGGAAAAGAAGAAAGATAGCTTGAGAGCAACTCAGCAATGGGCAAAACCCCACCCACTGCAGGCTTAAATATGCAAAACAATATAACTTTTTTGTGAGAAGAGAACCTCTGAGCCCTCTGTTCAAAAAGGGGTGCCTAGGAAATTGTTTACCTAGGGATTCATTTCAAGGTGTTCAGGTTTTGAGGCAATCAAAGCACACTACATCTGAAAAATGGAAACAAAGTCTTGTAAATAGGGAAGGGTGGAGGGGTGAAGGGAGGGCAGGGGAATGGGGAAAAAATAAGAATCAAGATACATCATGCAAAGGTACAAGATCCCAGTGACGAATATAACTGTATTGTATACCTAAAATGTACCAATAAACTTAATGAAAAGAAAAAGCACACTGCATCTATGGTCCAAGGTGTCTTGGCTATTGCTACCACTAACAGCATGTCTTGATGTCATCCACGTGATTCTTATTTTACAGGCATGCAGAATGCAGGAGCTGTGTGGTTAGGGAAATTTTCACCTAGATTTCAAATGAAGGACTGGGAGCGCAAGCAAGAAGCCCCTGAGAGGGTAATGTGTGAAGCTGTGTGAATGAAACCAATGGCACAATGTCAGAAATACTAGATTGTGGAATATCTGTTGAAGAAAGCTGCAGAGGAGCTACCCAAGAGAGAGGCCATGTAGGTTGCAATTAGAAAGAGCATAAAAATGAGTTCCACTGGAACATACATCTCACCACTATGTACCCAAGATGTTGGATATAAAGCTAGAGGACTTAATGTTTGCCTGGTTGGGTTTTGGCCTTGTTTTGTTATGATTTTTTTCTATCCCCAAATTTCTCAATTTTGGAATGGAAATTTTCACATTGTGCCATCATACTTTGAGATTACATGGCTTGTTTTTGATTTTTACAGAAGTTCACAGCCAAAAGTTTGCCTTGAATCTCAAAGACTTTGTTTGATCTTTTAAAAACGTTGGAACTGTTGAGACTTTGGGCAAATGATTATTGTATTGTATCAGTCCATATTTACTAGAGAAACAGATATGACACAAGATATACATAATTACAACAATTTACTTGATTGACTTACAATGGCCACCCACAGAACTGGATGAAGAGTCCAGATGGTCTGTCTGCACACTGGAGACTGAAGGATTTAGTTGAAGTTGTGGAGCTTACTACAGTGTCCTGTGTGAGTCCATATCAGGAAGCTGATGAGTCAGTGATGGAAGGCTGAAGAGTCTACATCAGAAAGCTGAGGATCTGTACAGAAAGCCAGAGTCTGTGCTAAAAATCAGGAGATGACATCCAAGGCAAAGAGAGGAGTTCCTCCAAAGGAAAAGAAGCAGCCACATCTTTCCTAATTTTTCCTTTATAACATTCAGGTGATGAGCCATCCTAGGGTGGATCTCCTACACCCTAGGGTGTGGAATTACTGAATTGATTTAGCTAAGTTTTTCTTAATCACACATCTCAAATTGACACAGTCAATCAACTACCACGTGTGTTCTTCAAGATAGGTGTAACATGTTAGGTGGAATTATAATCTTGTTATTGTCTTTATTTGGAGATTAAATGTAGTTTAAGGAGATACGTATGGCTGCCAAGTTGACAAGGGCTGGAATGTGGGGTTTATCATGATTGTATCAACTTGATGGGCTTGCAAGCTGCCTAGGGACTGTTAGGAACACTTCTGAATGTGTTTGGGTAGATGATGGAGACATGGCCTTGATATTACACTTGGTTCTTCATACCTTCCTTTCTTGTGTTGTTCCTCTTTTTCCTGGATTTGACATAAAAAGCATCTTTGCTTTACCACATTGTTTGGCCTTGTTGTATCTGCACTGGAGCCACCTGACCAGGGACTGAATTCCCTGAAGCAATGACCCAATTTAAAGGTCGCCTTCTTTATATGGTTGGTATCAAGAATCCTGTCCCAGTAATAGATAAAAACTCACACATCACTCTAAGCTTTTTCAGTGATATTCTGCAAAAACATGAATCCTTAATTTTGATGTTCATATTCTCCATTGTCTTTATTTTTACTTTTCAAACCATTATTGGATGATCTTTCTATATTTTTTGTTTTTCTATCGAGAAAGTTAGGTAACATACTCTTGGATTTTTGTTCCTCTAAATACATTCTGAATCAAATTTATCAAGTATTTTAAAGAAACAGTTTTAATTATCAAGATGTCACTATTCTACATTAGAAATACGCACTAATAAAAGATTGGCCATAATTGTGGTGATGACTGATGAAGCTAGGTGGCAGGTACAGGAAACTTTCTATAGTATTCTACTTTTTTATATGTCTGTACTTTTTAGAGAAAATTAAGAGGACATATAAAAGCCATTTTAGTAGAATTTGTATTAATATTAATTTTTTTCATTGGTAGCTTTCATCTAAATCAAATATAAACTATTTGCTTTAATTCAGGTCACCTTTCTGTACTTGCTGTCCACTTTATATTATAAGAAGAACATTTTTAGTACTTAAAAATAGTACTCTATACTGTTTTTGTGTAATTTAAATATATTTTACTAGGCACATTTTTATTTAAAATTCTTATATACATTGATAGAAGTGCTTTAAAAATGATTTTCTATTTCAAAAACTTTTATAATCTTTTATATTTGATATTTCTAAATATCATTGTAATATACACAGGCATGAAGTTTTCTTGACCTCTTTTACTTGTCATTCTTTATGTCTTCTGATTATGCCCATTTTATCTTTGATTTTATTTAAGAAATTTATTCTCATTCTAATTACTTCATCAACACTTTCTTTTATTTATTTATATTATTTTCTAATGCAGGCTCCTTACATTCTTATATTTTCTAATGCAGACCCCTTTATCCTTTATTTTATATTAAGGTGAATTGTCATCAATTCACCTTAATATTCTTTGTAGAGGTGGAAAAAGGTAAAATATCTTTTAAGTTATAAATCACCAGGTGATTTGGAAGTAGGAACTTGAGGGTACCAGATGGTTTGTACTGAAGATCCCAGCAGAGGTTTTGGACTGTTTTAGTTTTGCCCCCACTGTTGGCTAAATCAGTATTTTCAAAGACAATGAGAAGAAAACCCTAGGGTTGACCTTTAAACATTTCCTTCATTCTACTCTTGCACTGTTGCATTGATCTACCCCTACATCCAAGTTGAAGCCACAATCCAAAGCATATTTTACTGAAAAGCAACCTTCAGCTTCTCCAAAAGTGTTTTATAGTTGCTTGTTTATTCTTGTTCAGATTTCAGATTTCTTCTCTTTCAAAGTTTTTTTTATCATATTTTTTTCTTGGAGCAGGGACTGCTAGTTTGCTAGCAAATTTGGAAGTGCAAAATATAATTGTCAGCCCTAATAATTACTCAGTTTCTTTCTTTCCCCACCAAGCTTTCTATAATTTTACCTTCAGATTTGAAGTAATTCATGTATGTGTGCATATATTCATTCACTATTATTCCTGTTCTTTATATACATTTTCTTATACTTTTCTTTATCATATTCATTGCAGTGAGTTCTCTAAGCCATTTTAGCTATTTTTATTCACACTTCTTAATAATAGTATGCATACAGCAATAATTCCATATTATTGCACTATAGAATATTTTCCTTAGTAATTACACTTTATAGAGATATTGATTGCTTACTTCTTTTTCTTTTCAGTCTCTTTCCACTTAAAATCTGACAATCTTTCTGATCACCATCATAATACAGTTCTAAATCAAGATTATTTCAATGAGTATAGTTTTGCCATAAAAGTGTATTTTTTCTTCAGTAAAGTTATATAAATACCTCCATATATTGATAATAGAGTCCAAGTAATTTTTCTGAAACTAAATTATAGTTGTTAAATTTTGTGTTGGTCAATTTATAACATTTGTATAATCTTCAGTGTTATATTTCTGTATCAAAGTAATTTTAGTCTATTAACAAAGTCAATAGTATTTTAAACTCATTTTGGAATGTATCCTTAAAACTAGTATCATTTTTCTCTACAAATATTTAAAAACCTTTAAAAAGTTAGTTTTTACTTGAATATAGGAATTGAAGGCATTTACAATAGGATATCTTATGTATAGATATATAGAGATAGAGATATTCTCTCTATATATCCTTATATATCTATCCTGTATATATTCTATATATCTCTCTATATAAGACATCCCTATCTATCTATCTACCTATCTATCTATCTGTCTATATGTGTATGTTTGGATTGTCACCTTTTTGATGCACTGTTAAAGAAAACAGAATTTAAAGAAATAGAATTTAAAGAAAACAAGAGGTGTTAAAGAAAAACGTCTAAAAGTAATTATGGTCATGTCTCACAGTCATGATTTCTAACATTTTGATGTATAGATATCTATATACACACCTACATATATTAATTTAATCATATCCATGTAGAATATATCATATAGAACATTTCATTAAAACTTATTTTTCAGTTGTACTTTATATAATATATTTTACATTGGTGTCATTTCATTGGTGTTAAGTTTGATTTTCATTATTTCACTTGAGTAATAACAATTGCTGAAGAATCAGTGTATACTTGGTATTATCTGTTACAGTAGCTCCAAAACCTTAGTGGTTATAAAGATCCATTACTCCCTCTGCACCATGTGAACTAAGAAGTTGAGGAGACTTCTGATATAGATCATCTGAGGTCTTGGACCCATCTTGGATCCACAACCTCTAAAGCCACCTATGACTGTGATAGAGGGAAGAGGAGCATGATGAATTCTGTACACATTGGGCCCTAAAATTTTCACTGAGAAGTGAAGCTATTTTTATCCTCACTTAAATGTTCAAAGATGAATTTTCCTAATCATATGTGGCCATGATGAAGAGTATATGGCTATACTCAATTAAAAGACAATAGGACAATAATATCTAGCATTTCTGAGAAAAAAGATAATAAGTAAAATAATCCTGAATAACCCTGAAATCAATATCAAGTAAATATAAAAGTTCAAATAGTCAATTGCTTCTTGAACTTAAAAACCTGGTAAAGCTTCTTCTGAAGAGAGATAATTCAAATATCTTGTACAGAATGGACCTAAAAATACATGATTTCTGAGTAACACACATCATCTCCAGTTGGTGACTAGTTCTTCACATCATACATAAATGTCCTAGAGCAATCACTAAAAAAGTAACTGAAAAGAGGCAGAATTTTATGGGTAAGGTATCCCAGAAACACAAAAATATTAATAATAATTGAAAGAATTAAAATACTTTACTAGAAAATATTTATTTATTAAGAAACAAAACTGTGTAGAGGAACTAAAATCATAAAAGATGTTAAAAGTTGACACAATAGAAAATCTTACAATATTATATTGATATTAAAATAATGGATTAAACAAGCTAATTAAATGCTGGAGTTTTTAGAGTAAATTAAAAGGACAATAATCATATTTATTTTTTCTAATTTGTTTAATTGATTGATTGATTGATTGATACAAGAAGTTACTATGTTACCCAGACTGAGCTCAATTCCCTGGCCCCAAGTAATCCTCCTGCCTCAGCCTCCCAGATGTTAAGAATAGAGGCATACTATGCAAGAATTTTTATTTCAAAATCAAAGATTCAAATAATTAGCAGCTAAAATGATAGAAGTGCATATGAAGTCAGCAACCATAAAATTGCTCAAACAGCTACACTAGTATAAGACAAAATAACTTTAAAGTATAAAATAATCTAAGACCAAAGACATTTTGTATGCTAAAGAAATTTTAGCCTGTAAGCAAATCAAAATAATTATAAACATATATTCCTCTAAAACACATGAAATAAAACTGCCAAAGTTGATAAGAAAAGTATATAACTCAGACTAATTGTAAATTTCCATGTCTTGGCACAAGTTGCCTACCCCACCTATTTACTATAACATCTACCAAGGATGATAACAACTACAATAGGATCTACCTTTTAAAAAATAAGTTTAAAAGATTAAAATTAGTCAAATCTCAAATACTTACTGCACACTAGGTTAGCTAAAGTTCTGTTAACATATCTCTCTTGCTTGTTTATTCAAATTCTCCTTTTGATCAGCTTCTTAATTTGTTGCATCACTGTTAACCTTTAGAAATATTTCACAATTCCGTACAGAGTTTAGAGTTTTCATGTTTCATGTTTTAGTCCTATTAATGACTATATATCTTGAATCTCTAACACTTTGGAAAGAACATATATTTATATTTCAATAAGTAAATTTTTAGGAATGAAAAGATCAGTACACCCAACACATTAAACATCATGGAATAAAATCTTAAACAGGGAGACTCTAAATGGGCTTTGATTTTCTTTAATTTGCATATACGTTTTTCCTCAAGGGACTCATAATTTTTATGCTTATCTTGAAGGGAATGATAAGTACTTATTTCTTCTTGTATTTATAGACCCTATCTCTTTTTTTACTTTCCTTTACAAACTAGCCCACTTACTTGTCTCATGTAATACCATATGTACAGGTATCAATATTCCTTGGTGATATATTTATTGTGTATCACAAACATATACTGATAAAACAATAAAGGTAGAAGGAAACTACAAGAAAGAACTTATATTTAAATTTCAACTTTCTTCCCCTTGAACTACAAGTTATTTAGATAAATGAAGTGCTTTTGAGGTTATCATGGAGGCAAATTTGAAAAACGTTTTGCCATAACTTAACATCAATTGTTTAGTTATGTTTTCTATAATAGGATTCTTGCTGCCTGTTCATTGATGTATTGCCACAAAATCAAGCTTTTTATTATGTCACTATCTTACTTCTTAATTGTAAGTCTGTATCAGTCAGGGTAAGCTAAGATGCTGAACAATACCAAACATTCCCAACATTTTAGTGGCTTTAAGTAGTGAAATTTTATTCTTTCTAATGTTGATGACCATCTTATGATGGCTCAGGACTTGGTGAAACTTTATTCTTACTTTAGGATCCCAAATGATGGAGCAGTTATCAACCTAACTATTAAGTTTTTCCAGAAGAAAGATAGAGTGCTTGCACGGTATCTTGCTGGTATCTCAATGTTCCCTCCTAAATGACAGATCATTTGTCTTCACATACTATCATGCAAGTCACATGAAGTGGATAGTGTAATTCTGCTGTATTCAATTCTTAGGGCTTTCATTATGAAGCACCATGATTGGTGGTTTAGAACAACAGAAATTTTTTTTGTCTCAGAATTCTGAAATCAAGATGTTAGCACTGATATATTTTTCTGAAATTTGTTGGGGAAGGATTATCTGACTCTTCCTGGGAACTTCTTGGTACCTCTAGTTGTTCCTTGGCTTATGAAGCATAATTTGAATCTTTGCCTCTGTCTTTACATGAAGTTCTTAGTGTGTCTGTTTACATCCTTTCTATATATGTCTGTGTTGGGGCTAGAGTGTAGCTCAGTGGTAGAGGGCTTGCCTGGTATTTGTGAATCCCTGAATGAATCCCTACTACCACACAAACAAATGAACAAACTAACTAAATAAAATTGAATCATTTGTGTTAACATTTCTCCCTTTGAAGAGGATGATAATCATGTTGTTTCAGGGTCCCTCTAAATAAACTTATCTTAATTTGCTTAGATAGTTAAAGACCTTATTTCCAAATAATATTACATTTTATTAAATGAGAATATAGTCATTTAACATATTTATTTTGTGGAAATTTACAATCCACAATCCCTCCATGTATTCAGTCTTGAACATCCCTAATGACTATGAAAGTTTCCAAATATTAACTGTTTTAATCATTCTCTAAGTTCATTTTCTATAATGCATATATTGTTCTACATTTTTATAATGCATAGATTATATATTTTATTTATTTATTTTAGAGTTTTATTAGTACACTTTTGTAGTGCATATTGTTTACATTCCTCATGGGTAATTGCTACATGTACATTATATATCTTAACTTCATTTTCATCCTCTGTCCCTCCCTTTCTCACTCTTCCTTCCATCCTTCTTATCTTGGTCTTCTTCCTTTTGTTGGTACATATTTGTAATATTTACATTCCTTATATAGAGTTGGTACTTGTGCTATATTTTAAGATGAATTTCTTAAAGTAAAATGATCTTGTCAGAAACTCTGACAGTTTATATATATATATTATAATATATATTATATATATAATATATATTATATTATAATATATATATATATTAAACTGGGAATCAAACTCAGGGCCTCATGCTTGCCCGGCAAGTGCTGTAGGACTGAGCTACATCCACAGCTATATTTTTCTTAAGTTAAATCAAATTGAATCAAACTTCTTTCCTCTTAAAATGTAATTATTTGTTTAACTGTAAGCATTTATCTTTTTAAGTTACCAATTTTCAATGAAAACTGTACATAATTTTAATTTAATTTTTTACTACCAATGTATTTTTATTCAACAACTACTTGCCAATGACCTATGGACATCTATTGAAAAGTTTTCCATTTCAAAAATATTGGTTTTCTTTCATTAATTGTACGTTCATCAGTATATCAAAATACTAAGGTTTTGGACTGAACATAGTTTCACTTTGCTTTTTTTGATTGTTTTATCATTTATAAATTATCTTCATGAAATGTTGAATGTGTAGACATATCAATATACTCATATTTTGTTGCAACAATGTTTCCACTGATATATAGAAAGAAATCTATAAAAGCAGGATTTGACATTCAAAAATATATCCTGTAAACAACAATTCTATTCTTTACTCTTAATTATTCCTGGCATCTCTGTTGATTTGTTTTCCAAAATGAGTTCACTTCAAAATGCACCACTGATCATGCATAAAACTCTCAAAGTAATTTCTTTGCCAGTCATAGAATAGACACACAACCACAGTTGGCTTCTACCCATTTAACATCACAATATGACCTCTAACTCAGTGGCAGTCGACTGGGAGCAACTGTCCTCTCAAAGTACATTTGGTAATAGGTAAAGATATTGTCAGTCGCGACAGTTGGGGGACATATTACTGTCACACAGTGAGTGGAAACCAATATTCCACTCAACATCTATGCTACACAGGATAACCTATGACAATAAAAATCTCTGTCATGGACTGCCAATAGCGCCAACATTGAGGAGACATTGTCCACATTCTAGGCTTATCCCTTCTTTCTTTTCTTTAACAAATTCCAATTGGTGTCCCTGTTCCTCCTCATGCTCCTTCAGAACTCAAGTCCATTGTATAGTCTGTTCTTGCCTTTTTCTTCATTGATGCCTAGAAATTGTATGTATTCTGGCCCAAATGTCTTATTCATAAATGTATCAGTTCATTTAGGTATATTAAAATTCTATATAATTATTTCATTATAAGTCATCTTGCATGTAAACTTTATAATAGCTAATTGCATTTTGTTCTTTGCTGTCCTTTTCTTATTGGTACATTTTAGGTACACAACACAATTACCATTCTCATTGGGAATTGTACCTTTACATAATGCATCTTGGTTCTTATTTTTTGCCCATTCCTAGCCCTCGGTTCACACCCTCCACCCTTCCCTATTTACAAAGACTTTATTTCCATTTTTTTCCATTTCTCAGCATTTTTCCTTCCCCTTCTTTCCTTTCCCCTGCCCCTCCCACTCACTACTCTTACCCCTTTGGACCATTTCTTCCTATTTTGCGTTATCAATTATTCATTCTAATCATTGGTACATTTTAAGTATACAATATAATGACATTCATCATTGGAATTTTGCACCTTTACATAATCTCTCTTGGTTCTTATTTTTCACCATTGTCCAGCCCTCCCTTCAACCCCTCCATTCCTCCCTATTTACAAAGATTTTGTTCCTAGTTTTCCATTTTCTTATATTAATCCCATTGCCTTCTATCCTTTCCCCTA
>NW_004624867.1:2313082-2329146 GCF_000247695.1 Heterocephalus glaber
AAACAATGTATACTTAACAGGAAAATAAAATATCAATAAAATAAAATGTTAAATTTGTAATATGTACTGTGTTTAGAACAAACATCAACATTTTCAACATCAACTATTTACCTGCTTACAAGATTTAAAAAATGACAATAGAAATAAATTTCTATGTGAACTACAATGAAAATACAAAGAAAACTCTACCACAGTAATAATCTTTTCTTGAATTGATAGAGAAGTGCTATATAATAAGACAGGCCCTTGTCTTGCCTCCATTTTTTCCCCACAGAATGTTTTGTTTTGGAAAAGTAAGTTTGTGTTACTGGGCAGGAGCCCAGTGTATCAAAATTGTTTGTGACTGTTTGAACTGTGTGACCTTTCAGGAATGTTCTGTCAAGTCTGCCTCCACACTTAAGCTCCATCCCCTCTCAGGAATGTTCTGTAACTCCTCAGTTTGTGCCCAATGTATCAAAATGGTTTGTAACTCTTTGAACTGTGTGACTTTTGGGAATATTCTGTTAAACTCTGCCCCCTAACAAGAAGGTTCTGTTAAGCTCCACCCCTTCTCAGAAATGTTCTGTAACTCCACTCCTCAGCTTCAGGAATGTTCTGCAACTCCGTGTCCCCTGCTTCAGTGAGCATGTTCACACTGCATGTGTTTCAGGAATGTTCTGTAAGTCGGTCCCTTTTCCTAATATTCTGTAACTCCCCCCCCGCCCCCCCGCTTCATTGAGCATGCTCACCTACCCTGTAGATCCCTATATAAGGAAGCTCTCATTTCTGGTAGAGTGCTCAGACTCCTCTGAGCCCACTGGGGCTTACTGACATAATAAAGGTTTTTTTTCTCCACCTGACCATCGCATTCTTGAGTCTTCAAATTATGAGAGCTGCAACCCAGAGCTGACACACTGAGGTGTAAAGCTCAGCTGTTTCAGAGGTGTGTTCCAGAGCCTCCACACTGGGCTGTAAGGCTCAGCTATGCCTTCTGAACTGTGGCACTTGGCTGGAACACTGAGCTTCAACACCCAACTGTGCCTCTGAGCTGTGGCACTTAGCTGTGACACTGAGCTGTGACACTAGGCTATAGCTCTGAGTTGCTCTGCTCTGCTGAAACAGAATTATTACACTTAAGGCAATCTTCACACATGAGAACAGCATGTTCCATGCACAAGTCTTGCTTCCACTGACAGCAATTGTGTTAGCTTTTTTTTTCCTTTTGGTCAGGCCATACTTGTCATCTATCTTGCCTTTCTTTTTTGTCAGGAGCTCCCTATTATATTACACAGTATGCACTTAGCAGAAAAATGAAATATCAATAAAATAAAATATCAACTGTAGAATGTTTAGAATTAATATCAAGATTTTCAGCATGAATTACTTACCTGCTTACAAAATCTAAAAAGTAATAGCAGAAATAAATTCCTGTATGAACTGCAATGAAAGTATAAATAAAACTTTACCACAAGATAATCTTTACTTCATTTATCACATGTAAGGCAGTCTTCACACATGACAACAGCATGTTCCATACACGTCTCACTTACACTGTAGCACATGTGTTTTTTCTCCTGTCTTCTTTGATAGGACCCACTTGATATCTTGCTGGTCTTCCTGTTTTCTTAGGAGGTTCTTGTGATGTTCCACCTGTTTGTTCACTGGTCTGCTCCAGAATTATTTTGTGGAGTTTTTCTGGAAAACAGATTTTCTTCCTGTGTTGTAATTGACAATTTATCAATTCTAGCCCCAATTCTCTAAGAAAATTTCTCCATGGTAGTTTGTCCTTGCTATTTTCTTTGTAAACTGTGAAACTATTTGTGCCTGATATGTTTAGGATTGAGTAAAACACAACCATCTGCCACTGCTTTGTATTTTGAGTAATAACATCATTGCTACATAATTTGTAAACAACATCTACTTCACCTTTCATTTTATTATAAAAGGTGTCCATTTCTGGCTTCATTTGTGTTGAATATTCACTATTAATCTTTTTTTGTTTGTTTTTTGTGATAAAGGATCTTGCTACACAATCCAGGCTAGCCTTGCTCTCACTGTGTAGCACAGGTTGACCTTGAACTCAGAAGATCTTCCTGCCTCAACCTCTTGAGTGCTGGGGTTACAGGTGTGTAACACCATGTCCAGCTTCACCATAAATCTTATCTTCATGGTGTAATTTTGACAGTATCAACACTACTTTGTTTTTCTTCACCATATAGGAGGCCAATGTTGTCTTTCTGAACTCCAAAGATTGTACTATACATTTCTCTATTGTGAACTTGCAACATTTTTTCATGAATCTGGGATTTGTTCTTGTAAATAGTTCCTGTGCTGGCTAACTGGTGTTCTTTTAGCAAATGTAACATCAATGGGTAACTAGTGAACCAGTTGTTAAATGTGACATTTGGGTTACTTTTTGAAATAGGTGCGAGTCTGTTCACAAAGTCATATAGTTTACTACTGCATAAATAAAGATCTAGTGGCCAAGTTCCAGGATAAATTTCTAAATTCAAGGTATAAAATGCCTTTGAATCTATGAGGACATATATTTTTATACCATATTTGGAAGGTAAATTCAGCATAGATTGCTGAAAACTTCAGTGAACATGAAATGATGCAAGTTGTTTGTTAATTGTCTTGTATTTAGATGGTGCATAAATTGCTTGGCAGTAAAACTTTCGAAAAATGAGTGAATAACAGCCAAACTGTCAAATTTTTTTCTTTCTTGGTGGCTTTTTTTGTCATCAAAATGTAGGTAATTTTGAAGGAAATTAAAACTCTTGAATGTCATTATTGTTCTAAAAATCTCATCACCACATGTCACTTATCCATAAATCCTTTAGATTCTGATAATTACAGTGATGAAGTCCTGCTACAAAGGCTTTTAGTTGAGATAGTGAGGTGTCGTGATATGATATATTTTTGAGTATTACTACTGATACACATAGAAATCTTTAGTTTTATTTCATTATTAATGTGTTTCAAAACATCTTGTAGTAAATCACCCATTACAAACAAGTGCCAACATTGAATCTTAGTGTCGACATTCTTTCCAATAGGTTTCACCCCTGGCAAGAACCTAATAATATTTTCTGACCTAGTTATAACATTGGATCATTCAGATATCCATGACCATTTTGTGGCATTTTGACTAGTCAAATGTTTATTTATATTGCTATTTTCTTCCTCATCTAAATCAAGTCTTCATTCTGTACTTCTCACTGTGTCACATCTCGCTAAATTTTTTGGCTTACAGGATCCAAATCATCATCAGTAGCTGAGTCACCAGGTGACTCATTTTCAACCTTTTCCCAAAGTTGTAAAGGCAGATTTTCAAGCGATATTGTATTGAACTGGGTTAATTCTACAAGAAAAATGAAAAGAAAACATTTAATAAAAATTATAAATGCACAAGAATGTGCATAATGTGCACATAATGGTGCAAAATGTGGTTAAAATTCACCTGTTTACACTTTGTCACAAGTGTATACACCTTATAATTCATCATACCAACTGGGTGAACACAAAGATTGTTTCAGGTATTCCCTCAGCATAGCTACTGAGACACAGCCAGCTAATGTTAAACTATTCATGAGAAAAGTATGATATGGGCATCTATGACCTGGGTGAGGAACTTTACTAGTCCTCTATGACCTATAAACTTTACTATATATAAACTTTACTTTATACACTTTATATATACTTTACTATATATACTTTATACCATATATACTATATATACTTTATATACTTTATATATACTTTACTATATATAAACTTTACTAATCCTCTCTGACCTAGAAACTTTTACCCAAACTATTAGTGGAAAGTAGTTATACAGAATAATAGATTTTTGTTGTCATATTAAGTCATGAAAATACCATACTTTGATTATTTTTACCCCACCCCTTAACCCTTTCTGCCTGCTGTCCTGCTTATCTTTATCCTTGGCTCTAATAGTTTTCCTAATAATTTTCTGTCATTTCTCCTTTAATATTTTCTCTAATTCAGTTTTTTTTTGTTTTTCAGATATCTCAAATTAGAGAAAGTGAGTGTGATTGTATAACCAATTGTGGCTTATTTCACTCAACATAATATCTTCCATTGCATTCATTTTTCTTTTAACAACATGATTTCATTCTTCTTTATGGCTGGATAATATTTCATGGATATCTATATATTTATCTATATTTATATTTATATTAGTAGAATAGATAAAGAACATACTTCTTTATCTATTCTTGTGGTAAAGGACATCTGGGTTGTTCCTCTAGCTCACTTTTTGTGAATTCCACCACAATAAACATGGGTATGCACCTCTGTTATCCAAGGAGTCGCTTACTGTAGTTCAATTGTCAATTGAGATAAGTTGGGACATCAGTGGATGGTGAGTGTCATATGCTGTATCCCAAAGCACACAACACTAAAGTGCAGGGTGGAAGTGGGATGTACGCAATTTCTCACTCTTGCAAGGCTTGAATAAAATTCAGCATGGTCAGCAAGACATTTTGTAACATAAAACAGTATGTAAAATTGAAATCTTTTTATTACAAATAACCAAGAAATATATTGAAAGGGTGATCACTATTAGATAGTTAAATTCTTAATTGGAAGATCAAATTGAAGAAATGTAAAATTTAGAGTCAATTTCAGAAAGATGAAATTCATGGCCAAAGAGTCAAAAGAATTGGAGAACAAATAATGACTAATAACATATATAACGTTCTGCAGATTATTTCTCTTCTGTTTAAGGCAAGATCAAAAATGAATACATACACACGTACACATATACACATACACACAATGATATGTTGATAAAAATGTCTAATTCTATTGGTCAATTGAAAATCTTACAAAACTTCCAGTTAGGGAAAAAAATTGTAGAAGTAGAAATAAGACTGGTGTTAATTTTTTTCATCAGCAATACTGGAAGCTAGAAGGCTGTGGAAAGGCATTCGTGTAATAATGGAAAATAAGTGAAACTCAATATCCTTATATCCAACAAGAAAACATGCCATTTATCAATCAAGATGGTAGATACTTGTAAAATTCACAGATCCAGAGATTCTACCACTCATGTCCTATAACTGAAGGCAATATGTTATTAAAAAAAAAGACAAAACAATGCAGTAACATGGATTAGAATGTAGGAGGTAAAGAACAGGAAATACTGTGTTGAGTAATAAACCTTTTGTTGTCGAGCTCCTATCATCTATCTATTTTCTAGTACCTAATTGCTTGTGTTTATATCAAAATTTTTATTAAAGAGTGCTTCATAGAGTAATATCATAAGTTGAAGAGAGTTCTTGAAAAAAATCACAGAAATATTACAAGAAACACCATAATAACAGAAGCTTGGTGAAACCTAAAGAACTATATAGAAAAAGATGAGAAGAGCAATCTTTAAAAGGTCAGTGTAGATGGGATGGGGAGTGAAGAAGTTATATTAGGTTAATAGATTCTTATCTGTTGAAGGAGAGACAAGGAAGAATAGATTTTATAGTGGAACCACCAAATTAAAGAATATAATTAATAGTATTATGTCACCCACCAGATAAAATAAAGAATAGTAAGAGAAAAATGCCATTAAATAAGAGAATTAAAGTATGATTAAAAATCACTCTTGTGTCTGTATTGCTCAATGAAGGATAAAGTGGTCATGAGGTCAGATATTTCTTGATTAGGGAAAATAACATTATATATTGCTTAGTATGGCACTTAAACAAAGTGCAAAATAATACTGAAATAAAGAAATTTGCAGATGCATAATATATACCCACATAAAAATAAATATAAAATGACACTATCAATATCAGTATTAATATTAAATTAATGGTAAAATTATTAAATAAAATGAAAATGAAAGCACCTATTTTTTAAATCTCAAATTATAAAAAATAAAAAGCTCAATTTATAAGTTATTTATTACATTCATAAACTTACATCCCTAAAACTGTCAAATATAAAAATTCAGTTACTAAAAAACTTCAAAACAATAAAAAAAAGAAAAAGGACACTTTAATGCATATTATGTTAACAGACAATGCAAGAGCTCAAAGTGAGTACATATTTAAAATGAAGGCAAGTTATTTTGAAGGCATCTCTAGGTATTTGTGTATTTCTATGGAATATTTCCACACACGATTATTAAATTTTAGCAATTTCTGTGATCAGTGCAATCAAGATAAAAATACATAAAAATACCAAATGTTACCATTTTCAAATTAAGACATACTCATTTGAGTAACTCCATACAGAAGAGGAGTTAAATTATCCTAAAATAAATGAAAACAAAAGCACATTTTCTAACAATAGGATGGATAAATTTTCATAAATTGTTTTATTCACTGAAATTTAATTAGGTGCTGATCCCAATGATGGACCATATATAAATAACACAGTCCTTAAAACTTGGTGTGGAACCACTGAGTTAGCAGATACACAATGTAATATACATATGCATATACAACATAAATATACATATATATTTATTTGTATACAATATATGTATATTAAATGTATATATAATTTTTATTAGTGTATGCTTTCTGTACAAAATATTTACATTCATTTTAGGTAGTACATACATATACTTAATCTATCTCAATTATTTTTATTCCTCTTCCTTTTTTCTCCCATCCCTGTCTCTCCATCATCTCTAGATGCTCTTCTCATTTGCAAATGATCTATCTCCCTGTTTGCTGTTGTGTACCTTTTATTTTCTTTGAAATTATTCATACTTTGGGTTTCCCATAGAAGAGAAGTGATGTGATATTTAAGCTTGAGTACCTTATTTATTCCACTTCACTTCGTGATATCAAGATGCACCAATTTTGCTACAAATTACTCAAATATATCCTTCTTTATAGCAAAGTAATATTCTGATGCATATAAATATCATATTTTATCTATTCATGTGTTGAAAGCTATGTAGGTTGCTTCTAAAATTAAGCTACTATGAGTTTTGCTGCTATAATCATGAGTATGCATGTATTACTGAGATATGATGTATTTAACTCTATTGTATAGATACCCAGATATAGAGTTGCTGGGTCCAACAGAATTTATAATTTTAGTTTTTGAGAACCACCACATGGATTTCCATAGTTGTTATACCAGTTTACCTCCACCCCCCAGCACTGTAGAAGGGAGACTTTCTCCCTTCATTCCTCAGTCCCTCCAGCATTTTTTAAATGATATTCATTCTTTCTGGAATAAGATGGAATCTCAATGTTTTAATTTGCATTTCTCTTATGACCAGAGATGTTGAACGTTTTTCATGTACTCAGTGACCATTTGTTTGTCTTCTGAGAAGCACCTAACCATTTAAGTCACCCACTGTTTGAATGGGGCTTTTATTTAAGAAGGTCTAATTTTTTGAATTCTTTATAAATTCTAGATATTAAGCTTTTGCTGCACAGAAGCTTTTTAATTTGATATAATCCCATTTGTTGATTCTTGATTCTATTTCTTATGCCATTGGAGTTGATGCTATTTTCTTATGTAATAAAAACCACTCTGATTAGCAAAGATGATTAAAGAATAATGAAAAGGAAGGGGAGAGATCACTTTTCCACATTGCATTATATTTACCAGCTGCTATATTCTCTTATGGCTGAATCCCCTCTCTTACTGACTGACCATGAATCTGTCTGTCTGTCTGTCTATCTAGAAATGTGCACACAATAAATGTCTGGAAGCTAATTATCACCACTTTGAGCAACTCTTTGCAGGGGCCAAAGTTAACTTGTATAAATTTTATGATATTGCAATAAAGTGAGTATTAAAATATTTATAAACATTTTTCTTTTTTCTAGATTCCTCAAATACAGTGAATCTATATTTTGTTCTGAAATTTGAATAACAGCATATTATTGTTTTCTTATGGCATAGCAACATGATCTTATCAAAAATTAGAGTTAGAGACTAGCCTGGAGTTTCTGAATACTTATCAATATCATTATCAACATACTATTTGTCATGGAATTCTTATAGTGATTTAAGACTATCTGTGAAAAGCAATTATATATTTTAATTTGAAAAGTATGATCCTGACATTGGAGTGTTCTAGTCTATGCAAACCAGAGGATAGCTCAAAGTTAAGAGGCAAGAAAGTGCACACTCCATTTAGTGTAAAAATGCAAAGTTGCCACATATAGGGATTGCCTCAATAGATGAAGATTTGAAAATAATGAGGTTATTTTTCAAAAGTAACTATTAACCGTATTTTTGAGTTTACAGAGAAATTTCTTTAAATTATTTCATTCAACCTTCAAAATAATTCTTAGAAAATTATGATTAACTTCATATTGTGGATGTTCTTTCATGTTTAAACCATTTGCAAAATCTTCCTCATGTTCTTTCTATACATTCATGTCTTCCCATTTTAAAGTGGAGTGAGAAACCAGTTGCATCTTACTATCATATAAAAACTGTTATGGAAGATGAACTCCAGTGTGATAGCTACCAATTTAATCTAGGGTATCAGGATGAATTTATTCTTTTATAGTAAAATAAATCTCAAGGCATAAGTTTTTATTGCCTAAAATTCTTCTCATTCAAGCCTTAAATGATTCTTCAGATATACCTATGAGAAGAAAAATAAATGAATGCTCATTGGCAAAAAGCCTTTGTCTTACACACTATTTAAGGGCAAAATGTTCAGGTTACATGAACCTTTTCTATTTTATCTTTGAAGACAGAATACATTTAAGTACTTTAAAAAACTTTATTGCCTTGTATTTAAATTTCTTTTAAATGATTAGTTTTTTTGGTTGTTATTTGTATAGCCCTAGTTGGAAGTGTATATAGATTGGAAAAACTATCCTAATCCTCTGTCAAAAAAACCAAAAAATACTTATTATTAGATTTGAAACACTTAAAAGAAAGACTTGAATTTTGTTTCAGAATCAATATTTCTAAGATATATAAATCATATAGATTACAGGTGCCTCCTGCGCTCATTCGCTCCTCCTCGCATCCCGAGGCACGGCCGGGACCCTGCGGTCCTCTGGCCCGGAGCCCGGACTACCAGAGCACCCAGGCCGGGCCGCCCGCCCACCAGCCGCTATTACCGGGGGCGGGGCCTCCTCCGCCCGCGCCCCTCGCCCTGGCCGCCGCCGCTGCCCGAAGAGGCCGCCAGAGCACCTCGCCTTCCCTGCCACTTTCCCTTGTCAGGTACATCTCTGAGCGGCGCCCGCCAACTCCGAGGACGGAGAAAGCGGGGGAGAAGTGCCAGTTCCACGCGCCATCAGGGAGTCCCAGGCATGTCGGAGCCGGGGTGGGGGGTGGGGGAACATGAGCGAGTTCAGCTACATCATGGAGCTGCTGGCCAAAGGCAAGGTGAATATTAACACTATTAAAAGAGAGCTCATTTGCCCAGCCTGCAAGGAGCTGTTCACCCACCCATTGATTCTCCCTTGCCAGCACAGTATCTGCCATAAATGTGTAAAAGAACTCTTACTGGCTCTTGAGGACTCATTCAATGACGTGGGATCCGACAGCTCCAATCAGAACAGTCCTCGCCTTCGCCTTTCCTCCCCCAGCATGGACAGAATTGACAGAATTAACAGACCAGGCTGGAAGAGAAATTCATTGACTCCTAGGACAACTACTTTTCCTTGCCCTGGCTGTGAACATGATGTGGATCTTGGAGAACGCAGAATCAATGGTTTGTTTTGAAATTTCACTTTGGAAACCATTGTTGAGAGGTACCGCCAGGCAGCTAGGGCAGCCACAGCCATTATGTGTGACCTTTGTAAGCCACCACCTCAAGAATCCACAAAAAGTTGCATGGACTGCAATGCAAGCTACTGAAATGAGTGCTTCAAAATTTATCATCCCTGGGATACTGTGAAAGCTCAGCATGAGTAAGTGGGCCCCACCACTAATTTTAGACCCAAGATTTTAATGTGTCCAGAACATGAAATGGAGAGAATAAATATGTACTGTGAGTTGTGTAGGAGGCCAGTTTGTCACCTCTGTAAATTGGGTGGTAATCATGCCAATCACCGTGTAACCACCATGAGCAGTGCCTACAAAACCTTAAAGGAAAAGCTTTCAAAGGATATTGATTAATTTATTGATAAAGAGAGCCAGGGTGAAAAGTCAAATTTCTGAACTAAACTTGTTAATGAAAGAAACAGAGTGCAATGGAGAGAGGGCTAAAGGAGAAACAATTAAACATTTTGAAAAGCTTTTTGAAATTCTGGAAGAGAGGAAATCATCTGTTCTGAAAGCAATTGATGTCTCTAAGAAACTAGGATTAGACAAATTTCAGACTCAAGTGGATGAGTATCAGGGACTTCTGGAGAACAATGGGCTCGTGGAGTATGCTCAAGAGTTGCTGAAGGAGATGGATCAGTCTTACTTTGTGCAGACAGCAAAGCAGCTCCACCTCAGAGTACAGAAAGGTACAGAATCTTTGAAGAGCTTTAGACCAGCAGCCCAGACTTCTTTTGAAGACTATGTTGCTAATACATGTAAACAAACAGAAGTTCTTGGAGAATTGTCCTTTTTCTCTAGTGGCATAGATGTACCTGAAATCAATGAGGAACAGAGCAAAGTTTATAACAATGCCTTAATAAATGGGTACCATATGGAAAAGGATAAAGCTGATAGCTATGTTCTGGAATATTGGAAGATTAATAGAGATGAAGACATGTCATGGAATGAGATCCAAGTGTGTGGCACAAACAAGGTTGTCTCTGATCTTGAAGATAACGGTCACTATGCCTTCCAAGTGAGAGTGTACACAGGCTCCATCTGTAGTCCCTATAGCAGAGACCTAATTCTTCGTACTCCACCTGCTCCAGTCTTCAGTTTCCTCTTTGGTGAAAAATGTGGCTATAATGAACACCTCTTGCTGAACCTGAAGAAAGACCGAATTGAGAGCAGAGTTGGGTTTAATACTCTTCTGGCTGCAGAGCGTATCCAAGTGGATTATTACACAAGCTTGGACTACATCATCGGAGACATTGGAATTACAAAGGGAAACACTTTTGGGCCTTCCGAGTGGAGCCATATTCATACCTGGTGAAAGTGGGAGTCACTTCCAGCGATAAACTACAACAATGGCTCCGTTCTCCCCGGGATACAGTCAGTCCAAGATATGAGCAAGACAGTGGGCATGACAGTGGAAGCGAAGACACCTGTTTTGATTCTTAACAGCCTTTTACCTTAGTTACTATAGGCATGAAGAAATTTTTTTATACCCAAGTCACCTACTTCTAATGAACCTGAATATGCCAACAAGTATAGGGATTTTCTTTGACTATGATAAAGGCAAAGTGGGTTTCTATGACATGGAGCACATGAAATGCCTTTATGAACACCAGGTAGACTGCGCACACACAATGTATCCAGCATTTGCATTAATGGGCAGTGGAGCAGTTCAACTTGAAGAATCCATCACCGCGAAATACCTGGAATACCAAGAAGACATGTAGTTTCGATATCCCATGTGACTAGCATGGAAAATGTAAACAATACAGAGCCTCAGTGAAAGCCTTTGTAACTCATTACATATCATCCATATCTTCCGTCATGGCACTTGTTTTTAGTGTATGATTCTTCTTTAAACACAGAAAACCTAAACAGCCTTGTCTCCTCCATGCTTTTCTGCCTTTCACAAATGATTTCAGTGAAGACATGTTTTCCTAATTAATACTGAATAGTTACATTTGGAAAAAAAATTCAGATATATTTACTATATCCAAAATTGCATTAAGTGTAAAATAAAGATTTTGATATAGAGTTAAATATATAATACAAATTATCAGTCAATAGATAAACAGCAGGAAACCATGTTGACAGTTTAGAACAATTAACTTTATTTCACATTTTGCAATATTTGCCTTTGAATGCATATTCTCTAGTTTGGCCACAATATATTTATTGAGTATATCTATTAAAGGATTGAGAGGTGATTCAAACTTTTAAATACCCCTGATTACATCCCCATTTTCTTCAACAATTACTGTATATTATTTTCTGTTCTACTGAGATTCTTCTCTTCATTTTGTAGACCAGCTACCTGAGGTTCCCCAAATCTGTAATAACTTTGACAGAATTCTCTTCACTTTTCCTTCCCCTAAACCTTCTTTGAATATACACTTTGATTCTTTGAACTGTAGGTCAGAGTCAAATTTCTCTATTCCTCGTCCATTATAAAACTGCATCTCCTGGTTGTCTGTTGCTTTTTTAATAAGTCACTGATTCTATTTAAATCTGTTGTAAAATTTCTCATAGATATTTTTGGACACTATCAATATTAAAGAGTTTCCACCCAACCTCACATCCACTGCTACTGCCTTGGTAGAATTCCTTATGTTGCTGTATGACAGAGAGTGAAGACAATTCAGTGCACTGACCTTTCTCATTTTATGAAAAATGCCTATTTTTAAACAATCACTGAAAAAATAGTTCTAATTCTCACACAAGTATTCTCTCACCTTGTGATCCTGATTCCATCTTCTCCAACATCTTGTACTTTCATTTCTCATTTCATGCCTTTGTGCTGGCATCACAGAATACTTGGGACTGTGTTAGTCTTAATGAACAGAAATGTATTGGTTTATAGTCCTGGAGGCAAAAAGTCCAAGAGCACGGCGCTTATTTAAGGGAAAAGCTATCTTGTTGAGTGAACCCACAGTGAAATCTGGAAGAGCGAGAAAAATTGGGAGAGAAAAAGAGAGCAAACAGATTTTTGTCAGGACTATATTCCTGCAATAATCAACCCAGTTCAATGATATATGACAATGACATTTGTCCATTAGTTAACTTAGGCCCCATTTTTCAACATGATTGCGTTGAAGATTAATTTCCTGCAACATGTTTGAGGACACATTCAAATCATACAATTTATCCTCTGCAACTTATTTTCTTCTTTCTCCTGGTACTCAACATCCCTATTTACATATATTTTCAAAGAGCTGATGAAAGGAAATTTGTCCTCAATCTTCTTAGATTCTGAAAATGCTATGTATATATTGACATGCAAGAGCATTGTGAATTTAGCAATATATAGTTATGCCCCTTTTCTTCCTATTTCACATTATCTAAAAAGGGCCAAAGGGGAAGGGGAAGTGGGAGGGGTAAGGGAAAGGAAGGAAGGGAATGGAATTAATATGAGAAAATGAAAAAATGGAAACAAAGTCTTTGTAAATAGGGAGGGGTGGAGGGGTTGAAGGGAGGGCAGGGGAAGGGGGAAAAAATAAGAACCAAGAGAGATTATGTAAAGGTGCAAATTCCCAATGATGAATGTCATTATATTGTATACCTAAAACGTACCAATAAAATTAACTTTAAAAAAGACAAATTTCACCTACAGAAATGTATTATAATAAAAAATATTTAGTTATGTATGAAACTGGTAGGAATAGAGACATTTCACAGATCTGAATATTATGGACCTCGTGTACAAAACAAAATTACAATCTTGTATACTTCAAGATCTGTTGTTCCTCATATCTTACAGTCTAGAAATTAATTATGGACTTAATATATTTACATGCTTTAGGGAAAATTGTGGATTTAGACTCTAGATGGCTTGGTGATAATGTTATTTTCTATGTAGTCCTAAAACAAGAGAACTCTCAAATTTTCTTCTTTTTCCAATAGGAAACTTTGGTTTGGATGAGCACTGGGCTTGCTTAATCTGGGCATATCCATAAATGTGGAAGACTGAAAAATCCAAATGTCCAACAAGTGTCTGAAAAAAGATTAGATCATTGGCCATCAGGAAATAAAATCTGTTTTAACACAAAGAGAGAAGTAGTTATACATTGTTGAAATTTCTTTGGTTTAGAAAATTCTACTGCTACAAATGGAGATCTAATTTTCATGATTCAGTGTACAGATGTGTGCTTCTATTCTCAAGTTAAATGAGGCTGAGATTTTGGCCAGAAAGAAATAAAAGCTCAATACATACATGTGGCTATTTCTACATGATTTTCTTAGTACTTTAGAGTATTTAATGTCTTGAGGGCCTCAGGTGTTTACAAGAGTGAGGGTCACAATGGGGTCTTTCTTGATAGGAAAACAGCCAAAAACACAACATATTAATATGCCTGTTAATATGCCTGGTGATATGTAGATAGAAAATACAATTCTTATTCATAATATTCTAAAAAGGATTTCTAAATCATATGCAGAAGAATTCTAAAGAGTATGTTATTACTTTAGGAATGCATTCTTTTACATTTATATGTTAATTGGTACATTTTAGGTATAGAATACATTTACATTTATCATTGGGTGTTTGCACCTGAACTTGATGTATCTTGGTTCTTATTTTTTCCCCCGTTATCCATGTGACCTTCACCCCAACCACCCTTCCCTATTTACATTGATTTGTTTCCTTTTTTTTTTTTCTTTCTCCTAATTTTTCCTTTCCTTTCTTCCCTTTCCCCTTCCCCTTATGCCACGCCTACCCCTTTGGACCTTTTCCTATTTCAAATTATCAATTATTTGTTTTAATAATTTTTATCCTTATTTACACTTTCAGTTTCTCACACTAGAGATACTATTCGGTATTTACATGTGTGTCCTATTTATTTCACTTAAGAGTATAGCCTCAGCATGCATACATTTCGCTATAAATGACTCTAGTTCCTGGTTCTTTATGGCTGAGTAGTACTCCATTTTATTAAAAAAGCACATCTTCTTTATACAGTTTCCAGTTGATAGGCACTTGGGCTGTTTCCAAACCTTAGCTATAAGCAGTCATTGATAGCAGCCATTCTTTGTGGGTTGAGGTGGAATCTCAGTGTTGTTTTCATCTGCATCTCACCAATGACCAGTGATGTTGAACATTTTATCATATATTTCTTTGCTGTATTTACTTCTTTGGGAAATGTCTGTTCATTTTGGATGCCCATTTTTGAGTTGTGTCTTTCAATTTGGGGGGTCTGATTTTTTTCAATTCTTTATATATTCTAGGTAGTAGACCTTTGTCTGAGGTACAGCTGCTAAAAATTTCTTCCCATATTGTAGATTGTCTCTTAGCTCTGTTAGTAGTTTCTTCTGCAGTGCAGAAGCTTTTTAATATGAGATCCCAGTGGTTGATTCTTGTGCTACCTCCCGTGCTAGTGAAGTTTTGTTCATAAAGTCTTTTTCTATGCCAATGTCATTGAGAGTTCTACCTAACTTATCTTCCAGCAAGGTAACTGTTTCTGTCTTGATATTTAACTCCTTAATACACTTTGATCTTAGTTTAGTGCAGGGTGATAGGTATGGGTCTAGTTTTAATCTTTGGCAGATTGACATCTAGTTTTTCCAACACCATTTATTGAACAGGTTATCTTTTTCCAATGAGGGGGACTGGTTCCTTTGTCAAAGATGAGGTGGCTGAGTATGTTTGGAGTTGTTTCTGCATCTTCTAATCTGTTCCACTGATCTTCAGGTCTGTTTCTTTGCCAGTACCATGCTGTTTTTATCACAATAGCTTTCTAGTGTAGTTTCAAGATGGGGATTATGATACCCACAGCCATGTCTCTGTTGCCTAGAACTGCTTTTGGTATTTTAGGTTTCTTGTGCTTCCAAATGAATTTTTGGATTGTTTTCTCTAGTTCTGTGAAGTATATTGGTGGACTTTCAATCACTATTGCATTAAATCTATATAGTAGTTTTGGAAGTATGGCCATTTTCACTATATTGCTTCTTCCTACCCAGGAACAAAGGATATCTTTCCATTTTCTTATAGCCTCTTCAATCTCCTTCTTCAGAGTGCTGTTGTTTTCAGTGTAGAGGTCTTTTGCTTCCTTTGTTAGGTTGATTCCTAGATATTTCATTTTTTTAGATGCTATTGTAAAAGGAATTATTTCCCATATTTCTCTCTCAATAGGTCTGCTATTTGCCTATAAGAAGGCTATTGTTTTTTGAGTGTTGACCTTGTATCCAGCTACTCTACTGAATCTGTCAATTAGGTCTAGAAGACTCTCGACTGAGTTTCTGGGTCTTCCATGTAAAGTATCATATCATTAGCAAATACTGACAGTTTCACTTCTTCCTTTCCTATCTTTATTCCTTTTATTTCTTTCTCTTGTCTAATTGCTATGGCTAATGCTTCCAGAACAATATTGAAC
>NW_004624867.1:2333392-2346273 GCF_000247695.1 Heterocephalus glaber
TTTTTCTTTTTTCTTTTTATTGACATTTTAGGTATACAATATAATGATATTCATCATTGGAAATTTGCACCTTTACATAATCTCTCTTGGTTCTTATTGTTCACCCTTCCCCTCCCTTCCATTCAAACCCTCCTTCCCCACCCCATTTACAAAGAATTTGTTTGCATTTTTTCATTTTTGCATATTAATTCCATTCCCTTCTTTCCTGTCCCCTACCCCTCTCACTTCCCACTACCCTTTGCCCCTTTCTTCCTATTTCATATTACATATAATACATTTTAGTCGTTTTTTACACTTTCAGTTTCTTACACTAGAGAAACTATTCAGTATTTATAAATATGTGTCCTGTTTATTTCACTTAAGAGTGTCACCTCAATGTGCATCCATTTAGCTATAAATGTCTCTAATTTCTCATTTTTTATGCCTGAGTAGTACTCCATTTTATTTAAAAACTCACATTTTCTTTATCCAGCCTCTGGTTGATGGACATTTGGGCTGTTTCCAAGTTTTAGCTATCACACACTGTGCTGCTATGAACATGGGCACACATATATCACTGTGGTATGATTCTTTTAAATCTTTGGGGAAGATACTGAGCAGGGAAATAGCTGGGTTATATGGGACTTCCAGTCCTAGTTCTTTGAGATATCTCTATACTTATTTCCACAGTGGTTCAACCAGTCTACACTCCCGCCAGCAGTGGAGCAGTGTTCCTCTCTCCCCACAGCCCTGCCAGCATTTGTTATTGTTTGATTTCATGACAGCAGCCATTCTTTCTGGAGTGAGGTGAAATCTCAGCATTGTTTTCATTTGCATCTCCACAATGACCAGTGATGTTGATCGTTTTTTCATATGTTTATTTGCCATTTCTACTTCTTTGTCTGAGAAATGTTTGTTCATTTCAGATGCCCATTTTCAGATTGGTTCTTTAAATTTGGAAAGTCTGATTTTTAAAGTTTTTTATAGATTCAAGATAGTAGACCTTTGTCTAAGGAACAGCAGGTGAAGATTTTTTCCCACATTGTGGGTTGTCACTTCACACTGTTGATGGTTTCTCTTTCTGTGCAGAAGCTTTTTAATAAGAAGAGATCCCACTTGTTGAATGTTTGTTCTAGTTCATGGGCAACTGAGGTTTTCTGCATAAAATCTTTTCCTACACAAATATCTTCAAGAGTTCTACCAAACCTCTCTTCTAGCTGATTCAGAAATTCTATTTTAATATATAGATCTTTAATCCATTTCAATTTTACTTTAGTGCATGGTGAGAGATATAGGTGTAGTTTTAATCTTTGGAAAATTGAAACCCAATTTCCCCAGAACCATTTTATTTATTTATTTATTATTATTATTATTATTATTTTTATTATTTTTATTTTTTTTGGTACCAGGGATTGAACTCAGGTCCTTGTGCTTGTGCAGCAGGCAGCCCAGCACCATTTATTAAAGAGGATATCTTTCCTCCAGTAAGGGTGCTTGGGTTCTTTATCGAAGATGAGATAGCTGAATATGTCTGGAGTTATTTCTGCATCTTCTAACCTTTTCCAGTGGTCCTCAGATCTGTTTCTTTGCCAATACCATGCTGTTTTATCACAGTAGCATTGCAGTATTAATTTCAAGTTGGGGATTGTGATACCCCCTGCCATGTCTCTGTTGCCTAGAATTGCTTTTACTATTCTGGGTCTCTTCCTGTTCCAAATGAATTTTTGGATTGTTTTCTCATGGTCCGGGATGTATGCTGCTAGGATTTCAATTGGGATTGCATTGAATCTATATAGCAGTTTTGGAAATATGGCCCTTTTCACTCTATTGATCCTTCCTACCCAGGAGCAGGGGATGTCTTTCCATGTTCTGATATCCTCTTCAATGTCTCTTTTCAGAGTGCTATAGTTTTCAGAGAAGAGGTCTTTGATTTCCTTCATTAGGTTGATTCCAAGGTATTTCAGATTTTGGATGCTATTATGAATGGAATAGTTTGCCCTATTTCTGTCTCAGTGAGTCTTTTGTTCATGTAGAGGAAAGCCATTATTTTTTGTGTGTTGACCTTGTATCCAGCTACTCTACTGAATTTGGTTATTAAGTATAGCAGACTTTTGGTGGAGTTCTTGGGGTCTTCTCTATAAAGTATCATGTCATCTGCAAATAAGGACAATTTGATTTCTTCATTTCCTATCTTTATTCCTTTTATTTCTTGCTCTTGTCTAATTTCTGTGACCAATGTTTCCAAAACCATATTGAGCAAGAGTGGTGATAGTGGACATCCTTGTCTTGCTCCTGATTTTCATGTGAAGAATTTCAGTTTTTGACTATTTAGTATGATATTGGCTGTTGGTTTTTCATAGTTGGCCTTTATCAGATTGAGGATGAGACAATCTATTCCAATTTTTTGCAGGGTTTTAATCATAAATGGATGTTGGATTTTGTCAAATGCTTTTTCTGTATCTATTGATATGGTCATATGGTTTCTATCCTTGGCTCTATTGATATAGTGTATTACATTGATTGATTTGCATAGGTTGATCCATCCCTGCATCCCTGGGATGAAACCCACTTAGTCAGGGTGTATGATCTTCTTGACGATCTTCTGCATTCTGTTTGCCAGTATCTTATTAAGGATTTTTGCATCTATGTTCATTAATTAGATTGCCCTAGAATTCTCTTTTTTGGTTGGGTCTTTCTCTGCCTTGGGGATCCAGGTGATGCTTGCTTCCAAAAATGAATTCTGGGATATTGCTTCCCTTTCAATTTCATTGAAGAGTTTAAACAGTAGTGGCAGTGGTTCCTCTCTAAATGTCTTGTAGAATTCAGGAGTAAAGCCTTCAGGACCTGGGCTTTTCTTAGTTGGTAAGTTTTAATTACATTTTCAGTTTCATTGAATGATATTTAGTTGTTTAGAATTCTTAGCTGTTCTTCATTCAACTTTGGTAATTCACACATATCTAGGAATCTGTCCATTTTTTCTGTGTTTTGCATCTTATTGGCATATAGTTTTCAAGTAAGTATTGATGATCCTCTTGATTTCTGCTTTGTCTGTTTTTAATTTCACCCTTTTCATTCCTAATTGCACGGATTTGGGCCTTTTCTGTCCTTTTTCTGATAAGGTTGGTTAAAGGTTTGTTAATTTTGTTTATTCTTTCAAAGAACCAACTATTAGATTCATTGAATTTTTGTATTGTTCTCTCAGTCTCCATTGCATTGATTTCTGCTCTGATCTTTATAGTTTCCTCTTTGTATGAGCTTTGGGTTTGTTCTGCTCTTCTTTTTCTAGGAGCTTGAGGTTCAGCATGAGGTTGTTTAATTGGGCTCATTCTGTTTTTCTAATATGGCCATTCACTGCTATGAATTTTGCACATAGAACTGCTCATTGTGTCCCATCGATTCCAAAATGTGGTGTTGTCTTTTTCATTTAATTGAAGGAACTGTCTGATTTCTTCTTTAATTTCCTCTATGACCTATTGGTTATTCAGAAATGTGTTGTTCAATTTCTAAGTGTTTGTGAAATTTTTGCAGTTTCTTTTGCTATGGATCTCCAATTTCATCACAGTATAGTCTGATAATATATGGGGGATAACTTCCATTGCTTTGCACTTTCTTAAACATGTTCTATGAGTGAGTATGTGGTCAATTTTGGAGAATGACCATGTGCTGCTGAAAAGAATGTGTATTCTGATTTTGTGCAGTGGAACACTCTATAATCATCTGTGAAGTTTCTTTGTTCAAGTGTTTTATTGAGTTCTAGTAGTTCCTTACATTTTTTATTTAATTGATCTATTTGTGACAGTGTGGTATTGAGGTCCCCCACAACTATTGTATTAGTGCATATGTGACTTTTCATGTCTGTTAGTATTTGTTTCATATAGTTGGGTGCACTAGTGTTTGGAGCATATGTATTTATGATTCCCATCTCTTTCTGTTGGATTTCTCCCTTTACAATGATCTAGTGTGCTTCTTTGTCTCTCTTGATCAGTGTTGGTTTGAAATCCACTTGATCTGCAAAGAGGATAGCTACTCCTGCTTTTTGGGGGGATCTCATCACATGGAGTATTGTTTTCCACCCTTTAACTTTCAATCTATGAGTTCCTTTTTGAATTAAGTGTGTTTCTTGTATGCAACATATTGTTGGATCTTCCTTCTTGACTCCTTCTGCTGTCGCAGTCTGGCTGCAACCTGTCGAACAAGACCTGAGTGGGGACGTGAGGATTGAGAAAGAAGAAACAGAGAGATGGGAGGGCTCACAAAGACTGAGCAAGCAAGTTTATTTTCACCTCTCTTTTATACATTCAGTGAGTAAGGTCATTAACCATGACCTTTATCCAAAAACACCTGCTTCCTCCTTTGCTAGGTTTCTAGATACTCCTTGCCCTCAGGGGCTACTTTGTTTCATGGGGTTACAGAAGGTTCATCTTGTTGCCAGGGCAATCTCTAAAGGTAAACATCAGAATTAGCGAAGACATGGTTCCCCATAACATAGTCTCCTGGATATTTATAACAGAGGGTAAAATTAAAATGAAGCTTTTTGGCTGACACCGCTCCCCACATCTCCCTCTATTTTATATAATATGATCAAGGACCCTTGATCATGCAGATAGACTGTGCCTGTCTTAGGCGAGGAATATAAAGAAATCCCTTACCCGTCATGGAGTCAAGAGCATCATTGTACTCTTGTTCTGTCTTAGGTTGGTGATGTCCCATACTCCTCTTACCCGTCATTGACTACCAGCCTCTGCAGGGGATTACATCATGGGCCTAGGCGGTGCAACACATAATTATAGACCATGGATGTTTCTAGCCAACTTCATTAAGGAATGCATGAACACCCGCAATAGCACTTCTGGATGACACATTCTGAAGACTAATATTTTCTACAAGCAACACATAAGAGGGCACAACACATGCAATGACATTTCTTTTTGGATGATAAGAATTTTCAGGTTAGACCTTAGCCTCATCTAAGGCTGCAGCCAATTTCCAAATATATATTTGAGCATTTCCCTTGTCACTCCACCATAACCCTATAGAGAGTGCTGTTTCACCCAATGATGGGGGACTAGGAGAGGGGGGAATTATACATCTGAGTAGTGGCATAATCCCGAGATTCAGACCAGTCCAAAACACAAGTGTCGAGTCCAGCAATATTATATCTTTATACATCTGGGTAGATGTAGATAGACTCCAGTGATCCCATATAGTTAAACAATTGAAACTTGTTCTTGTCAGGGGCTGCCGCAGGTGGATCAAGTACACAAGTCCAATAAAGTTCCCCATTAAGCATCATCATTAGATTCATCAGCAGGACAGTTGTCAGAATCATCCTGAGGGGCAGGAAAATTCCCCGAGAAATGGACCAATCTTTCAAGCAGTCACCTGGCACCTTCAGCGTCCCCTGCCTGTATAATGTAAAGTCCACTGCTGGAACTCATCTTCTCCAGGCTGGATGGCAGGATCTCCTAGGATACGAGTATCATTCACCCAAATGATGACTTCTTGATAATCCCATCGTGCTGGGTGAAGTACTGGTGGCTCTGGTAACGGGGTCCAATATGGGCCCCCCTGTAGCCCCAGGAGACTCTGCATGCCGAACAAGACACTCAGGTAACCAGCAAGGCCCATCTTCCTCCTGTGGGAAAACACAGACATGTCCTTGACCCCACGTTAATACAGGGTCGGGTCCTTTCCATTGCTCACTCAAGGGATCTTTCCACTAAACATAAGCTCAGGATATTTGATGAGCCTTTAAGGCAAACCGCTCAACTGCTGAATATCCTTGAGCATCTAAAATTAAAAAATTCAATATAAACAGGGCATGAGCAAGACTATTACATGGTGACATAGGATATAAACTCCCCCTATTTTTTATTTTTAATAATTGACTTTTAAGGGTGGAATGAGCATGCTCAATAACACCCTGGCCCTGAGGATTATATGGAATACTGGTCTTATGTTGGTTATCCCATTGTTGACAAAAATTTTGAAAAGCCTTACTAGTATAGCCAGGGCCATTATCAGTCTTGATAATTTTTGGAATGCCCATGTCAGAAAAGCACGCTAAACAATGAGCAATAACATGTTTGGTGGCCTCACCGGCACGAGCTGTGGCACAAAGTAAACCAGAAAAGGTATCTATGGTGACATGAACAAAATGTACCTTTCCAAACTCTAGAATGTGAGTCACATCCATTTGCCACAGGTGATTGGGGACTAATCCACTAGGATTAACTCCCAAATGAGATACAGGAGAATGACAAACACACTGAGGACATTGTTTTACTATTTGTCTAGCCTGTTTTTGAGTAAGATCAAAATGCAAACGTAAACTTTGGCTATTTTGATGATGTATTTGATGCGACTGAATGGCCTGTTGAACACTAGAAAAAAACACAGTCCATGTAGCTCTATCTACAAGAGGTCCTGGAAGACCCGAATGTGCATGGATATGGGTCACAAAAAAAGGTTTTCTATCTTGGAGGGACCTTTGGATATCCATAAATAATTGAAATACATCTTTATTTCAAGAACTAATACCTTCCACAGTCTCTAGAACCTGCAAGGCAGAAGCTACATAATGGCTATCAGTATAAAGATTGAAAGCTGTTTGTGATAATATCTGAAAAGCACAAAAAACAGCATATAATTCTGTGGTCTGGGCAGATTTAAAGGCTGTTTGCCATTGTTGACATTGGCCATCAATATTTACAGCAGCAATGCCATTGCTGGATCCATCAGTAGAGACCAAGGACACCATTTTGAGTGGATATGAACGGGTAATCTTTGGAAAAACAATCCCTTGTTGTTGAACAAAATGTAACAATTTATGATTTGGCAAATTATATCCTATTTGCCCACTAAATCCCATTAAAGCCATAGGCCAGTCATCGTCACTGTTTAATAACCAATCGAGTTGTTCTCTTTTATAAGATAAACATAACATATCTGGGTTTTTTCCAAAATACCTTTTAGACTCCAGTCTACCTTGTCTTATAATTGTGGCCACTGCAACATAATAGGGTCTCAAAACTCGGGCAGGAGAGACAGGGAGATGAATCCACAACAATGGTCCCCGCTGCCAAAGGACAGTGGTGGGGTTATATTGTGTAAATAAGATACATAGCGACCAGGGTTGAAGATAATCAATATACTTTAATTGTTGATCCTCTATGGCCTCTTCTACCAATTTTATGGCTAAAACTGCATCAGGGGTCAATTTTTGTGGAGATAAAGGATCAGAACTGCCTTTCAAAACATCAAACAAGGGCTTTAATTGGCCCGTGGTTAATCTTAAAAACAGACAGATCCAATTAATATCTCCAAGGAACTTTTGAAAATCATTTAAAGTCCTTAAATGTTCTCTTCTTAAAGACAATTTTTGAGTTTGTATCTTATCTCCTTCCAACACATAGCCTAGATATTGAAAAGGCTCTTTAACCTGTACTTTATCAGGTGCAATTACTAATCCCCATTGTTGTAGATCTGAACACAATACACCATAAGCCTGCATCAAACAATCTTTTTCTTTATAAGCCAATAGAATATCATCCATGAAATGAATGACATATATTTTGGGATACCTTTGTCGAAATTGCTCCAATCCTAGAGCCACAAATTTTTGACATAAAGTAGGACTATTAGCCATACCTTGAGGCAAAACTACCCAATGATATTGTTTCATGGGGTTTTTAAAATTTGTAGATGGAATGCTAAATGCAAAATGTTGACAATTTTGGGGAGCTAAAGGGGTGGTAAAGAAACAATCTTTTAAATCAAGCACAATCTTATAGGTATCTCTGGGTATGGCTGATGGCAAGGGCAGCCCAGGCTGTAATGTTCACATATTTTGCATGGTATTATTGACAGCTCTTAGATCTTGTAACAATCTCCATTTTCCTGAATTCTTTCTAATTACAAAAATAGGAGAATTCCATGGTGAATTGGAGGGGACAACATGTCCGACTTCGAGCTGTTCCTGTACCAACTGCTCAGCAGCTTGAATTTTTTCTTTTGTTAAGGGCCATTGATCCACCCATACGGGTTCTTCCGATTTCCAAACTATCAGATCCGCATGGTGTACAGGAGGATCAATGGTCCTCATTAAAAATACCCAAACCAGCTTGATTTGGTTGGCCTGCGGAAACAATGGGATACTTTAACCCTTGGCTCTGTTTCCCCAAACCGTGACCCGGTACAAACCCTTGATTTAACATTTGTTGAGTCACTTGGGGATTGGGGCTATAAGGATACACTCCCATATCTTTCATCACATCACGACCCCATAGATTGACTGGCAACCCTTCCAGGATATGTGGTTGGAAATATCCTCTATGTCCTTCAGGATCTGTCCATTGTAATACAGCCGCACTTTGCTCGGTTTCCCGAGAATGTCCAATTCCCTGTAGATGAGTTTGTGTCACATGTTTGGGCCAAGATGAAGGCCAATGATCAAAGCGAAAAATAGAAATATCAGCTCCAGTATCTAATAATCCTAAAAATGACTTTCCATTAATTATTAAGGTCATTTCCGGTCTTTTTGAACATAGTGGTTGTAGCCAAAAGGCATCTGAGGACTCAAAGCCTTTTATTCCCCTTTTGGACTGCTTAACCCTTCCACAGGAAACAACTAAAGGCAAAATCAAAAGCTGAGCTATGCGTTGTCCTGTTGGAATGGACAGCATTTCTAAATCAGTGGAAACCATGATCTTAATTTCTTCCTCATAATCAGCATCAATTACCCCTGGGACTACATTAATTCCTTTCAGGGCTGAACTACTTCGTCCTAAAATAATTCCCATATTATCCGGGGGGAGAGGTCCCCATACCCCAGTGGGCAGGAGGACGACCCCATTTTCACTCTTCAGTACTGTTCAGGCGGGGGAACTGAGGTCCAATCCGGCACTGCCGGAGGTGGCTTGGTAGAGGCCACAAACTGATTGTTTTGTTGTATTTTGTCCTCCCCATTGGCCTGAGGAACAAAGGTTTTTCAGGGCCCCATAAATTTGTTTCAGGGCCTGAGGCGGGCCCTGTCCAAAGTTTCCCGTTGGTAGGGGATTTCCTTGGGCATCAGTAAGCGATCATTCATTAGCCCAATGTTTTCCTTTATGACATTTAGGACACAGGCCGGGCTCTCTAAAACTATGTTGTGGGCCATCTGTTTCTTGTTTATCTCTCTTGGGGCATTGTTTTACCTGATGTCCCATTTGGCCACACCCAAAACAGCTCCCTGGAGGACCTCGAACTCGAGATTTTCTTTTTCCATGGGTCTGTTCTAACACCTGTTTAAAAGTCTTTCCCTGCATTGCCGCAGCCATTGCCAATCCTTGAGTATAAGCTGGTCCAATATCAGCACAGAGGCGGATATAATCAGAAATATTGCCCTGATTGTGATGTGGGCAAAGGGCAGCCTGACAGGCTGCATTGGCATTTTCAAAGGCCAACTGTTTAATGAATTTAGAGGTCCCATCTCCCTCACCCAAAATGGCATTAGCAGCCTCCATCAATCTGGAGACAATATTTTGAAAGGGCTCTTCAGGAGCCTGTCTAACTTTAGACAATCCTTCAGTGCGTGCGTGAGCCGGAGGGCAATTTGGCCCATGCTCTCATTCCTGCAGCTGCCACCTGAGCCATAGCCTCAGGGGGCATCCTTATTTGTTGTTGAAGAGCTGCCAAAGGCCCTTCCCCTAACAACATTTCAAGCTGAATATGATTTCCTGCAGCAAGATTAATATCATTGGCCCTTAAACATTGTTCTTGATATTCAGTTTTCCATAACAAATAATCCCCCCCGACAGACAAGCCCGAGCTATCTGTCGCCAATCTGCAGGAGGGAAATATCCCATTCCTGCGACTGATTCCAAGACTGTCTTAGTAAAGGGAACATTAGGTCCATACTGACTGCAGGCTGTCTTTAATTCCTTTATTAACTTAAAAGTTGGAACCTCATAATTTCCTCCCATAATCTGTCCTTGTTGATCTCATTGATAGATTACAGGAAAGGCAAGGAAGGCCGCGGAAAGGCCTTCTACCCTTTCCCCCATCTGTTCTCCAGCCCTCAAGGCTGCTTGGAGAGGGGAAATCTGTTCTGTCTTGAACTTATACAAGGTAGGATCCTTTTGTGATAGTGTCTGTGAAAGAACAGATATACCCTCAAAATGCCATGCCTCCTGACTTTCCCGCAATTCATGATGACATTTTTGCAATTGCACTTTATTCTGAGCATTTTCCACCTGCTGTCTGAGCCTATCATATTCCTGTTGTAATTGAAGTTTTTCATGAGCCATTTCCAATTTAAGTTTCTCTAGTTCCTTTTCTAATTCTATTCTCCAGCTAGGACTTTCAGGTGGGGCACTAGGCTCTATCTTTCCAGCCATGGCTACAAATGGCGGAGGGTCAGACCATGGCTCCTCTTTCTCAAATCCATCTTCCCCTTTCTTTAGGGGTGGTCCATCTCTAAGTCTCCTTCATCGCTTGAGGAAGAACCTAAATTTTCTTCTACTAAAGAGGGCTGTTCGGAGGGAGGCCTAGATATTTGTATTCCCTTCTCCGTCACTTCAGGATCCCAATTAAGTTTTAATCTTAATCCTTCAGGTCGCGGATCCAAGGCATCTTGGACCAAGGCCCAAAGACTAAAAGTATCAACAGGCACGGAGGCTGGACCTCTGCCTCGAGAATATAATTGTAATTCTTTTCTCACCTCATTCCAGGTCTCTAAGCTAATCGCTCCCTGTTCTGGGAACCAAGGGCACACTTTACACACAAATTCTAAAAACTTTACTAGCTGGGCATGACTAACTTCGGTACCTCTTTCTTTTAACATATTTTTTACTGTCTGAGCAAACAGTGCCCTACTTTCTGTTTGCCCCATTATTTCTCCCCTATTGCGTCGCACTCACCAGCCCCGGAGCCTTTTCACCAGCGACGTCCTTCAGGGCAACTTCCTCCCCTCCCCGTTCTCGGGTCCCTGTTGAGGCGCCACTTGTCGGGGTGCGGCCGCAACCTGTGGAACAAGACCTGAGTGGGGACGTGAGGATTGAGAAAGAAGAAACAGAGAGACGGGAGGGCTCACAAAGACTGAGCGAGCAAGTTTATTTTCACCTCTCTTTTATACATTCAGTGAGTAAGGTCATTAACCATGACCTTTATCCCAAAATACCTGCTTCCTTGTTTGCTAGGTTTCTAGACACTCCTTGCCCTCAGGGGCTACTTTGTTTCATGGGGTTACGGAAGGTTCATCTTGTTGCCAGGGCAACCTCTAAAGGTAAACATCGGAATTAGCAAAGACATGGTTCCCCATAACATAGTCTCCTGGATATTTATAACAGAGGGTAAAATTAAAATGAAGCTTTTTGGCTGACACCGCTCCCCACATTCTGCCAGTATATTTCTTTTGATTGTTGAATTGAGACCATTAACATTGATGGTTATAACTGATATGTATAGGCTTATCATTGTCATGACTTTTTGTATTTGTTGAATTCTCTCCCTTTACATTTAATTTCTCATTGTGCTGGATGGATTCATTCTGCTCTGCTTCTGGGATTGTGATCATCATTGTCTATTCCTAGGATATTATCTAATATTTTTTGGAGTGAGAGATTGGTATTCACAAAATTCCTAAGGTGGTCTTTGTCATGGAAATATCTTATTTCTCCATTAATTTTGATAGATAGTTTTGCAGGGCACATTAATCTGGGTTTGAGGCTCTTTTCCTTTAGGGCTTGGAATATGTCACTTCAAGGTCTTCTTGCCTTGAGATTTGGGACTGGGAGCAGTGGAACATCGGCCCAGAAGCCCCTTCTCTGTGCTATGAGCCTATTATTATTTTTGATGGATCATTCTTTGTTATGAGGCCTTCCTTTCCCATTGCAGGTTGTTTAACCACACAATTAACCTCCATTTATTAGGTCACTGCATTACTATTCCAGTGTTAACAACAGAAATTTGAAAATCCAATTCCTCTTTCTGAAAGATTACCAGAAGAAACCCAATGGAAAAGTGATGATTTCCACATGGGCATCTTCTCCGGTTTTTCATATGGGCACAAATGTAACACATGTACACAAATACAACCAAAATTCTACCAGCTGGATTGGAAATACAATCCCTCAAATTATGATGAATTTAGGCTTATGATAAACTTTTCAATTTAAATGTCATGATTACTTAACAGAAGTAAATTGATTAAGTCTTGTCTTATTTTTCTCCAGTTAATCTACATCCTCTGTGCTTGAGGATCCTCTTGTTCAAGAAGCACAGTGGTAATGCCAGTCAGTTTAAACATCATTCAGTACTTAGTGTTATTTTTGTTGTTGCTGTTTCCTCCTTCTTCAATGCCTTGCTATATACAAAACTATTAAAATAACAATGTATTATATCTTCTTGTTAATATTTACATTCTTTTGATTCACCATGTACAAATTCTCTAGTTTTGAAATGATGTTAGAGTAAAATGTAGACTTTTTCTTCATCAGTGCCAAATAATTATTCTAATATTTGAAACTCTCTTTACTTCTCTTATGAAACATATCCCATATGCTGAACTGCATGCAAAGATTGGTGTAACATGGAACACACCCATGTCCAACATAGGTTCTGGCCTTTGAGAGACATGCTCATTTGAAATGATTTAAACAAATGCAAACAACTGTAAGGTGAAAACAATAAGATACAAATTAAATGTAAGAGCGTCTATGTTTTATTGAACAACAATAATTAATGAACAACATTAATGAAGAACATTAATTAAGGAAAATATCCTTGAAGCTATTCATATACACTATCACAGGTTCTTTTATAAAATGTGTCATCATATTTTAAACATACTACATTTATTCCTACTTTAAATATTTCCAGATTCCATTTATTTTAATGCTATAATTTCAATCTTTCTAATTCTA
>NW_004624867.1:2365409-2390950 GCF_000247695.1 Heterocephalus glaber
CTCTTTCTGGGAAGTTTTATACTACTACTTCTGTGAACAGTTTTTATATGTCAATTGTACTTTCTCCTGTTTTTTCATGGACTCTTATGAGTCTTATGTTATTCTTCTTTGCCTCATCTAGCAGCTGTTGGATTGATTTTTCATGGTCCCTTACTATCTTTAAGAAATCTCTGTTTTCATGGTCCTTAACCACAATCCTGTCTTCTATATCTGATATTCTGTCTTCAGATTCTCTTAGTCTGCTCTGCATGCTTTCAGTGGAGTTTTTTATCTCCTGAATATCTGTTTGAATCTTTTTCATGGATTCCATGTCTTTCTTATGCTTGGTGATCATGATTTCCATTTCTTTCTTTTGCTGGGCATTCCTGGCTTCCAGCATGTTTCTGATCTCATCTATTTTCTTATCTGTTTTTGCTCTAGAGCTTCTAATCATGTCTTTCACTCTGATCACCATGTCTGTATTTATTTAAGAGAGTATTTCTGTTTTGAATTTTTCTAGAGCCTCATGCTTCTGCTTTGTTACTTCCTGTGCTATCAGTTCAGGGTGTCCAAGTGGTTGCTTATCAGACTTTTCCACCTCATTTCCCCCAGAATTTCCTTTTTATGACATGGAAGCCTGCATTTGTGCCTTGCTTAAGTGTCTTCTCATTTTTGTTTTTGGTACTCTCCTTGCTTTAATTTCTGGGTTGATACTTCAAAATTGCTTAATGCAGGTATGTTTGTTGCTTGTATTTAAAACCCTTGTGGAATTATTGCTTTTCAGAAGTGTCTTCCAGATATAGCTTGTGTTTGGGTTTTGGGACTCTAATGAGACTATTTTATTTTCCTTATACCAGGAAGGAAAACTAATTAGATCAATCATAACATGTAAGCCCAAATGACATAGTCAGCAATACCATAGCATCATGCACAGCTTAGAAAATGACAATTTGTGGTAGTTATTAATCTATCACTTTTAACTATGTGAGTTATATTAAAACCAAGGTCCATCCCAACATAAGTTTATAATGAATAAACTCTTCAATATAACATCTTTCCCTTTCAGGGTGGGGAGTTAAAAGGAGTTGGGGAGGGAGGGACAGATAGAAAGAACAGGTAAGATTAGCAGTGAGGCCAGAAGACACAGAAAATCACACAAACTCTAAGAAGTTGTTGAAGGCAAGAGAAAAAGGCAGAATGAAAGAACAAAGATGTGAATAGAATCATCTAACAACAACAGGGAGGCTAGATACCAAAGTTACTTTCCTTTAAACCTAATGATAATCAAGAGAAGGAAAAAGAGAAGAAAAAAAACAATAAAAGAGAAATCCAAATTCAGTGCAGAAAGGAACAAATGGGGAGATGGGGAGCAATGTGGGACAGTGAGAGAATGAGAGAGAAAGAAAAGATAAAAGAAAGAAAAGGAAGAAAAGTAAAACTTTGAAGAGTAGAAAAAAAGTAAAAATTAAGAATTAAAAATAAGAGAATTTTTTTTTCTTTTTTGCAAACAGCAATAAAAATTATGGGCCTCCTTCAGGGTATGTCCCTGCTGTCACAGTAGGCAATGTAGGAATCCATGTGCATATAGGTGTCAATGAGTCTCAGCAAGCCAGCTGCAGACCATTACAGTGGTCTGATGTGCCTTTATTGTAGAGTTTCTCTTTACTTTTCTGCTGAGCTTCAGTTTTCATCGAGGAGCCTGAGAAGGCCTCTTTCTGTTACTAACTTCTGCTCTATCTTGTGGCACTCAGGACAAGGGTCTTTATAATCTCCTATGCCTCTGTAGTGTGGGACCAGGTACCAGAAGACCAGAGACATATAGGGTGGTGGGGAGAACTGGGCATTGGTGGCACCTGCATGGCTAAGCAGACCTCACTTTGGTGTGGGCATGGCCCAGGATGGTTGTGTGACACAAGGTGCTTGTGTCACCTGGCTGGTCACAGCTTAGAGAGTGTCAGATGGGGGTGAGGCTGTAAGATGCCCGTGGGACCTCACTGTGGTGTGAGTGTGGCCTGTGATGGCCAAGGAGCTTCAAACTGCTTGTCTGCTTGACTCACCTGGCCAGTTGCAGCTTAGAGAGCCTGACCAGCACTCAAAACTGCCAGGGTCATCAAAAACAAAGTCTGCAAAACAGTCATAGCAGAGCAGAACCTAGGATAAAAGTCTCAAGGGAAAAATGAAACCTACAGTGTAGCTGATATATTTGAGTGCATTGTGGAGATTTATAATGCTGACAGGAAATTTAGGGACATTCATCTGATGGGATAACATTTTTAAAAAGCAGAAATTTAAAAATTCTTCCAAACCACTCCATCAGCTGCTTGAAGCATGTATAGTAGAGATCTTTCTAGAGAACCCTCTGGACCTGACAGAGCTCTGTCAGGTCGAAAATGGCACCCAGCCATTGCGGCCATTAACATTGATGGTTATAACTGATATGTATTGACTTATCATTGTCATGTTATTTTTCTGTTGGCTCTTTATTTTTTCCTCCTCTCCTGATTTTTTGCCTTGCCTGATGGATTTGGTCTGTTGGGCCTCATGCTGTTGTGACCTTCATTGTCTTTTCTAGGATATTTTTTAGAATTGTTTGGAGTGCTGTTTTGGTATTCATGAAGTTTCTGTGGTCTTCTTCATCATGGATGTATCTTATTTCCCCATCAAATCTGAAAGACAGTTTTCCAGGAAACTTCAGCCTAGGTTGGAGGTTGGTTTCTTTTATGGCTTGGAATACCTCACTGCAGGGTTTCCTTGATTTGAGGATTTGTGTTGAAAAATCTGCTGTGATTCTGATGGGCTTTACTTTGCATGTAATTTGTTTTTTTTTTGCTCGCTGCTTGTAGTGTTTTGTTCTTCTCTTGGGTTTCAGGGATCTTATTATATGTCTGTGTATAGATATTTTTGATCATTGGTAGTTGGAATCCTATATGCCTCACTTATCAGTGTGTCAAATTCTATTGCTCTGTTTGGGAAGTTTTCTGTCATTAATTCTGTGAACAGTTTTTTTTTGTTTTTTTTTCATTTGTACTTTTTCCTGGACTCCTATCAGTCTTATATTTTCTTCCTTGCATCATCTAGGAGCTGTTGGATTAATTTCTCATGGTTCCTCACAAGTTTTAAGAGTTCTCTCTTTTCATGGTCACTGACCACCATCCTGTCTTTTATATCTGATATTCTATCTTCAAATTGGCTCAGTCTTCTGTGTATACTTTCATTAGAGTTTGTAATATGGATATATGTTTAAATCTGTTTCATGGATTCCATTTCTCTCCTATGTTGGGTGTTCATGGTTTCCATTTCTTTCCTATTCTGGGTATTCATAGCTTCCATAATGATCCTGAACTCATCAATTTTTGTGTGTGTGTTTCTGTTCTAGAGACTCTATTCATGTCTTTCATTGTGCTCATCATCTCTACAGTTATCTGGGAAATTATTTCTGTTTTGAATTTTTCTAAAGCCTCATTCATCTGCTTTGTTACTTCTTGTGGTATCAGTTCAGGGTGTCCAGGTGGTTGATTATCAGACTTTTCCACCTTGTTTCCCCCAGAGTTTGCCTTTGGTGAGTTGGAAGTCTGGGACTGTGCCTTGCTTAAATGTCTTCTCATTTCTATTTTTGTTGTTGGTACTGTCCTTTGTTTAGTTCCTGAGTTGATACTTCAATATTGATTATTTATACTTTTCTTTTTCACTTGGGTCTTTCTCTGCTTTGTGGATCAAGGTGATGCTTGGTTATGGGAATGAATTTGGGAATATTGCTTACCTTTCAATTTCACTAAAGAATTTAAATAGTAGTGTCAATAGTTCTTTAAATGTCTTGTAGAATTCAGGAGTGAAGCCATTAGGTCCTGGGCTTTTCTTACTTGCTAATTTTTCTTTTTCTTTTTTTTTTGGTACTGCAGGTAACACTCAGGATCTTGCAGTTGCCAGGTTGGCACGGTGCCACTGAGCCAAATCCTCAGCCCTGGTAAGTGTTTAATTACATTTTCAATTTTATTCTTTGATATTGGGTTGTTTAGCATTTTTAGGTCTTCTTCATTCAACTTTGGTAATTCATATATATCTAGAAATCTGTCCATTTCTTCTGTATTTTCTATATTTTGGAGGTGTAGGTTCTTAAAGTAGGTATTGATGATGCTCTGGACTTCTGCTGGGTCCATTGCAATCTCACTCTTTTCTTTCCTAATTACACAGATTTGGGCCTTTTTGCTCCTTTTTTTGGTAAGATCAGGTAAGGGTTTGCCAATTTTGTTAATTCTTTCAAAGAACCCAGTCTTTGCTACATTGATTTTTTTTTATATATATATCACTCTCTTAGTCTCCTTTGCATTGTTTTCTGCTAAGATCTTTATAACTTCTTCATTTGTATGAGCTTGGGTTTGTCTTGCTCTTCTTATTCTTGAAGCTTGAAGTTCAGCATTAGGTTGTTTATTTGAGCTTGCTCTATTTTCCTAATATGAGTATTCACTTCTATGTATTTTCCTCATAAGACTGCCTTCATCATGTTCCATAAATGTGGATATGTTGTTTTGGAATGGTCCTTTAATTGTAGAAAATGTCTGATTCATTCTTTAATTTCCTCTGTGACCCATTGGTTATTCAGAAGTGTGTTGCTCAATTTCTATGTGTTTATGAAATTCTTGCAGTTTCTTTTGCTATTGATCTCCAATTTCATTGCACTATGACCCAATAATACACAGGGAATAACTTCAATTCTTTTGTATTTACTTAAACATGTTCTTGGGCTAGCAATTTAGCTCAGTGGTTTCACTGCCTGCTGCACATGTGCAAGGACCCAAATTTGATCCCCAGTACCAAAAAAATATATTCTTTGCCCAAGTATGGGTTCTATTTTCAAGAATGACCAGTGTTCAGCTGAAAACATTGTGTATTCTGATTTTGTAGTGTGGAACACTCTGTAAACATCTGTTATGTACTTTTCTTCAAGAGTTTGGTTGAGGTCTAATATTTCATTGTTTTTTTTTTTCTAATTGATCTATCTACTTGTAACAGTGGGGTATTGGTGTCCCCCACTACTACTGTATTAGTGCTTATTTGATTTTTCATGTTCATTAATATTTGTTTTATATAGTTGAGCACACTAAAATTCAGTGCATATATATTTATGATTGTCATCTCTTCCTCTTGGATTGTTCCCTTTACAAGGATGTAGTGTCCTTCTTTGTCTCTATTAATTGGTGTTGATTAGAAATCCATTTCATCTGAAAATAGGGTAGATGCTCCTTTTTTCAGGTATTTGTCACATGGAGTACTGTTTTCTACCCTTTAACTTTCAGTCTATGAGTTTCTTTTTGAATTAAGTGTGTTTCATGTATTCAGCATATTGTTAGATCTTGCTTCTTGACCCATTCTGCCAGAAAATTTCTTTTGATTGGTGAAATGAGACCATTAACATTGATGGTTATAAATTATATGTATTGACTTATTCTTGTTATGATCCATTCCTGGTTTTGGATTCTCCTGCTTTGCATTTAATTTCTTGTCTTGACTGATAGATTCATTCTTCTGGGCTTTGTGGGGTTGTGGTCTTCAATTTCTTTTCCTAGGATATTGCTTAAAATTTTTTGGAGTGCTGGTTTAGTATTCATGAAGTTCCTTAGGGGTTCTTTGTCATGAAAGTATCTTATTTTTCCATCAAATTTGAAAGATAGTTTTGCAGGGTACATCAATCTGGGTTGGAGGATGTTTTCTTTTAGGACTTGAAACACTTCACTTGAGGGTCTTCTTACCTTGAGACTTTGTGCTGACATGTCTGCTGTGATTCTAATGGGCTTTCCTTTGTATGTTATTTGTTTCTTTCACTTCTTGTAAGACTTTGTTCTTCTGTTTGGTTTCTGGAACCTGGACTAATATATGCCTAGGTGTAAATTTTTTTTTGATCAAGGCTAGTTGGAGTCCTATATGCCTCACTTATCTATATGTGAAATTCTTTTCCCTTGCTTGGGAAGTTTTCTGCCATTACTACTGTGAACAGTGGTCATCTGCACTCTCTCCTGCTTCTTTATTGACTCAGATCAGTCTTATGTTATTCTTCTTTGCATCATCTAGCAGCTGCTGGATTGATTTCTTGTGATCCCTTACTATTATTAAGACATTTTTCTTTTTTGTGGTCACTAAATGCAATCCTGTCTTCTATATCTGAAATTCTGTCCTCATATTGGCTCATTCTGCTGTGTAAACTTTCAATGAAGTGTTTAATCTCCTGGATATCTGTTTGCATCTCTTTTATGTATTCCATTTGCTTCCTATGATGGGATTCCATCATGTCCCCCAGCTCCTCTATTTTTTAAATCATTGTCTACTCTAGAGTTATTAATCATGTCCTTCACTATGCACACAATCTCTGTTGTTATTTGAGAAATTGTTTGTAATTTTATATTTTCCAGATCTTCTTTTGTTGCCAGTTCAGGGACTCCAGGTTTTTGGGTTTCAGATTGTTCCATATCATTTCCCCTTCGAGTTGCCTTTGGTGATCTGGAAGTCTGGTTTTAAGACTTGTTTAAGTGTCTTCTCATTTTAACCAATGTAGTCTGTTGAGCCTTTATTGAGGCTCCTCTTTGCTCTCCCAGTGGGTTTAAATTCTCAAGAACCTCAGAGAGGCCTTCTTTCTGCTCTTCACTCAATGCTTCAATATCTGGATTCAGGATGGTGGCCTTGTGGATCCCCAAACTCTGTTGTCTGGGGAGGTTTCTGGCTTGTGTCTGGGCAGGCCTCTGGCTGGGTCTTTCTTGCTTGCACAGCTATTTTCCAAGGGGGCCTTTGGCTGGAGCCTGGATATGCAACCAGCTGGTGTGTGAGTGGGGCCTTGGCTGGAGCCTGTGCAGCTGTGCTGTTGCTGTCCAATGAAGCTTCTCCTTCCTGAATATTTTTTGCTACATAACTAGTCAAGTTGAGGGCTGGCCATGTCAGGAAGTCCAATAATATGAAGAGGAGGCTGAGATGGTGAATCCTATGATATCAGTCCAAATTCTGGGAAAGAGGAGGATCTGGAGAAGGAGTTCCAATACATTGACAGTGAACTACTCAGGTATCATGATGAATGTAAATGAGAGTTGCTCTCCAGGGCAGTACTCCAAGTAACTTCACACCTGGATGTCATGGGACTAACATTTTTCAGGATGATTTGAGCTTTATGTTTAAATCTCTTCTTGTGCATATATTTCTTCCTTTGGCTAACTCATATTTGCTACAATAATACCACATTTCCAAGAATATATTTGTAGGAGCTCTGTGAGTCATTCCAGCAAATGATCAAAGCCAAAGGACTCTGTGAGGAATGCTGGATTTGTCATTTGAACAAGTGGCCCCAAGAATACCTAAACTTGAGACTGCTATCAGAAGTGCTGGGCAGACCAGACAGTTTTATGTTGTAGTTCAGCCCAATTTAATCTAACTACGTGTAAGACAACCTAAGGAAACTTAAAGGTGGAACCAAGTAGCAAGTGGTAGAAGAGAGAAAATGAAAAGATAGAATCTGGAAATGTTTTACCCACAAATAAAGGGCTTTCAGGTGGAGGACTGTGCTTGTGAGAGTGTTTATATGAGATATTGCTTTCATTTGCTTAAATATTTTGTCTCTTTCTAAAGAGTTGGGTTGTGGTGGATTTCACTTACACTCCAAACCTTCCTGTAACCTTACCTACCTCAGTTTCTCTTGGACCAGAAAGTAAAATTTCCTGGAATTTGGTGTCTCCTTTAATGGGAAATGCTTTCACACATCAGTGTTTCTAAACTATCTTTCCCATAGAATCTCATCTCATAGTGCTCAGCCGAACAAAATCTTGACCATTTCTTGAAAGTATTCAATTTTCTGCCTTTAACTATTTGAGAACTCTTTATGTCAAAATTTCTATTTATTTATACAGAGAAATATGAAAACTGAGTGATACCTTAAGGAAAGGCACTGGATAATTTATATACCTAGTTGCATAAATATCATATGCTCAGAGATATAAATTGCCTGGCTTTCTTATTTTTTAAAAGCAATGCTAAAGGAGGAAATAAGGAAAATATCTATCAGGCTGAAGGTGGATATCACTGAATAATTGAGTTTTTTCAAATATTTCTTATTTATACAGGTTTTCTTTATTCAGAACATCCCATTGACCAAGGTGGAGGGTCCTTGTCACACTGGAGATTCTCAGGTAGGAGTGGGTAAAGTGTGCCTTCCAATTTTACATTTTGAAGTAGTTGTGTAAAATAATAGCATATATTTCCAAAAGCCCACCATATCTTACTTGTAAAATATTTAATATGATTTCAAATATTGAATATACTTTATAATGGATCTTTCTTTTTGTCTAGGGACATTAAATATTCAGGGATGCTGGAGCTTTATCAATCAACATTACATAGCACTTCCTTCTTGATAAACATCTTATAAGAGATTACTTGATATATTGACATCTACAGTTGTCTTTTCATCACAGGGCTTATTTTATCATTAGTGATTACCATGTTTCAATGTCAATAGCCTGTGTTTTCATTCAGATTTCCCACTATAGCTTCTATTTTTAATGTGATTCATACAGAAAGGGATATCTTTGTCTACCTGGTGGAATACTGTCCTATTCTTTCAATTTAAAATTAAAATTAATAATAATATAATTAATGTTAAGCAAATTAAATCACAAATATATGAAAAATACATTAGATTGAATATCTGTGTGCTTGAAAATTCATATTAACTCAATGCAGTAGTAATTAAAAGGTGAGGCCTTTGGGGGAACATTAGAAAAGAGAATTTGTGAATGTGATTAAGTCTTTAAAAATGGATCACAGAGAGTTCTCCACCTCTCTGCCTGCCTTTGTAAGAATACAATAAAGAAGTCATGAGAAGTTAACAGTCTTCAATCCTAAAGAGGATCTTCATCAGAACCTGACTATGCTAGCACACTAACCTCAGATTTGAACTCTCCAAAGTGTGAGAAATAAGTTAGTATTGATTGTAAGCACCCCACTCTATGATGCTTTTTTTATTAGCCAAAACTAAGACCAATGTATTTTGGAAAATTCTCAATTAGTTTTTATTCAAATGTCATGAGTCCAGAAAAATACTGGTGACTTTTACTCTTGCCTTTACATCCAGCATTTAGTTCCAGAACAAATCTCTCTCTTGTTTTTTTCTTTTTGTACCAGGGATCAAACTCATGACCTTGCTCTTGTGAGGCAGGCACAGTGTCACTGAGCTAAATACCAGGCCAAAAAAACCTCATTTTTTGAAGTCTTTGAAACATTCATTCATAAAGACTAAAAGAAGTAACAAGTTTGTGCTGTTAGGAAAAGTTTCTATTATTGAATTTTTGGCTTAATTTTTCCTTAGGGAGAATTAGACTTTGATGAGTTACTTTTCAATTTTAGTTCAATTTTGTTTGGTTTGTGTAAACAATCAAGAGGATATGAGAAAGAATTCCAGTCACTAGCCCTACTTTCTGTACAACATATTTCTTTTTTTTAAATTTTATTTTATTGGTACAATTTAGGTATACAATATAATGACATTCATCATTGGAAATTTGCACCTTTACATAATCTCACTTGGTTCTTATGTTTACCTCATCCCCTGCCCTCCCTTCAACCACTCCATTCCTCCCTATTTAAAAGACTTTGTTTTCATTTTTAAATTTTCTCATATTAATTCCATTCCCTTCTTTCCTTTCCCCTAACCCACCAATATCCCCTCCCACTTTGCCCCTTTTCTTCCTATTTCACATTATCTGTTACACCATTTAGTTCTTATTTGCACTTTCAGTTTCTCACACTAGAGAAACTATTTAGTATTTATACATGTGTGTCCTGTTTATTTCACTTAAGAGCATTGCCCCAATGTGCATCCATTTAGCTATAAATATGTCTAATTTCTCATTTTTTTATGGCTGAGTAGTACTCAAATTTATTTTTAAAAAACACATTTTTGTTATCCAGTTGCCAGTTGATGGGCATTTGGGCTGCTTCCAAGTTTCAACTATTACAAATTGTACTGTTATGAACATGGGTACACATATATCACTGTGGTATGATTATTTATTTCTTTGGTGAAGATACCCAGCAGGGGAATAGCTGGGTCAAAGGGGACTTCCAGTCCTAGTTCTTTGAGGTATCTCCATACTGATTTCCACAGTGGTTGCACCAGTCTACACTCCCACCAGCAATGGAGCAGGGTTCCTCTTTCCCTACAGCTCAATCAGAATTTGTTATTGGTTGATTTCATGATAGCAGCCATTCTTTCTGGAGTGATGTGGAATCTCAGTAGTGTTTTCATTTCCATTTCTCTCGAATGACCAGTGAAGTTGAACTCTTTTTCATATGTTTGTTTACTATTTCTACTTCTTTTTCTGAGGAATGTTTGTTCATTTCAGATACCCATTTTTGGATTGGGTCTCTAAATTTGGGAGGTCTGATTTTTTAAAGTTCTTTATGGATTCTAGATGCTAGACTTTTGTCTGTGGAACAGCAGGCGAAGATTTTTTCCCACATTGTGTGTTGTCTTTTCATATTGTTGGTGGTTTCTCTTGCTGTGCAGAAGCTTTTTAGTAAGAAGAGGTCCCACTTGTTGATTGTTTGTGCTTGTTCATGGGCAACTGAAATTTTCTTCATAGACTTTTTTCCTACACCAATATCTTCAAGAGTTCTACCTAACTTCAGTTTCAGCAGGTTCAGCATTTCTATTTTAATATTTAGATCTTTAATCTATTTCAATTTTAGTTGAGTGAATGGTGAGAGATATAGGTCTAGTTTTAATCTTTGGAAAGTTGAAACCCAATTTTCCCAGCACCATTTATTAAAGAGGCTATCTTTCCTCCAGTGAGGGTGTTTGGGTCTTTTATCAAAGATGAGATGGCTGAGTGTGCCTACAGTTGTTTCTGCATCTTCTAACTAGTTCCACTGGTCCTCAAGTCTGTTTCTTTGCCAGGACCATGCTGTCTTTATCACAATAGCTTTGTAGTATAGTTTCAAGTTGGGATTGTGGTACCCTCTGCCATGTCTCTGTTGCCTAGAATTGCTTTTGCTATTCTGGGTCTCTTCTTGTTCTAAATAAATTTTTGGATTGTTTTCTCAAGTTCCATAAAGTATGCTGCTGGGATTTCAATTGGGATTGCATTGAATCTATACAGCAGTTTTGGAAGTATGGCCATTTTTACTATATTGATCCTTCCTACCCAGGAGCAGGGGATGTCATTTTATTTTCTGATATCCTCTTCAATCTCTCTTTTCAGAGTGCTATAGTTTTCAGAGAACAGATCTCTGATTCCTTCTGTTAGCATAATTCCTAGGTATTTCAATTTGTTGGATGGTATTGTGAAAGGAATAGTTTGCCCTATTTCTCTCTCAGTGAGTCTGTTTTTCCTGTAGAGGAAAGCTATTGTTTTTTTGTGTGTGTTGACCCTGTATCCAGTTACTCTACTGAATTTGGTTATTAAGTCTAAGAAGGCTTTTGGTGGAGTTCTTGGGGTCTTCTATATAGAGTAACATGTTATCTGCAAATAATGAAAATTTGACTTCTTCGTTTCCTAACTTTATTACCTTTATTTCTTTCTGTTGTCTAATTCCCATGGCTAATGTTTCCAAAACTATATAAAAGAAGAGTGGAGATAGTGGACATCCTTGTCTTGTAGTGTAAAATTTTAGTGTAAAGGATTTCAGTTTTTGATCATTTAGTATGATATTGGCTGTTGGTTTTTCATAGATGGCCTTTATCAGATTGAGGAAGAGAACATCTTTTTCAATTTTTTGTAGGGTTTTTTATCATAAATGCATTTTGGATTTTGTCAAATGCTTTTTATGCATCTATGGAGAAAATTCTATGGTGTTTGTCCTTGGCTCTATTGATATAGTGTATCACATTGATTGATTTGTTTATGTTGAACCATCCCTGCATCCTTGGGGTGAGTCCCACTTGATCAGGCTGTATGATCTTCTTGATGATCTTCTGTATTCTATTTGCCAGTATCTTCTTAAGCATTTTTATATCTATGTTCATTAGTGAGATTGGCCTATAGTTCTCTTTTTCAGTTGGGTCTTTCTCTGCTTTGGGGATTAAGGTGATGCTTGCTTCCAGGAATGAATTTGGGAGTATTTCTTCCCTTTCAATTTCCTTGAAGAGTTTAAACAGTAGTGGCAGTAGTTCCTCACTAAATGTCTTGTAGAATTCACCAGTGATGCCATCAGAACCTGGGATTTTCTTAGTTGGTAAGCTTTTAATTACCTTTTCAATTTCATTGGTTGATATTGGGTGGTTTAGAATTTTTATGTTTTCTTCATTCAACTTTGGTAATTCGTATGTATCTAGGAATCTGTCCATTTCTTCTATGTTTTCCATCTTCTTGATGTATAGGTTCTCGAAGTGGGTATTGATGATACTCTGGACTTCTGCTGGGTCTGATGTAATTTCACCCTTTTCATTCCTAATTGCATGGATTTGGGTCTTTTCTTTCCTTTTTTGATATGGTTGGATAAAGTTTTTTCACCTTTGTTTATTCTTTCAAAGAACCAACTCTTGGCTTCATTGAATTTTTGTATCACCTCCTAGTCTCCATTGCATTGATTTCTGCTCTGGTCTTTATAATTTCCTCCTTTGTATGAGCTTTTGGTTTGTCCTGATCTTCTTTTTCTAGACACTTGACATTCAGCATCAGGTTGTTTAATTGGGCTCATTCTGTTTTCCTAATATGTGTATTCACTACTAAAGATTTCCCTTGTAAGACTGCTTTCATTGTGTCCCATCTATTCTGAAATGTTGTATTGTCATTGTCATTTAAGGGAAGGAACAGTCTGATTTCTTCTTTAATTTCCTCTGTGACCCATTGATTATTTAGAAGTGTGTTGTTCAATTTCCATGTGTTTATTATGCTATGTGTAGATTTTTTTTTTTATCAAGGCTAGTTGGAGTCCCATATACCTCACTTATCTGTATGTGAATTTCTTTTCCCCTGCTTTGGAAGTTTTCTGCCATCAATTCTGTGAACAGTTTTTTATTTTGCCTTCACTCTCTCCTCTTCCTTCATAGACTCTGATCAGTCTTATGTTATTTTTCTTTACATCATCTAGCAGCTGCTGGATTGATTTCTCTTGGTCCCTTACTATTTTAATGAAATTTTTCTTTTTCTGGCCACTAATTGAAATCTTACCTTTTATACCTGAAATTCCATCCTAACATTGGCTCATTCTGCTGTGTAAACTTTCTGTGGAATTTTTAGTGCCCTGTAAATCTGTTTGTATCTGTTTTATGGATTCCTTTCATTTCCTGTGTTGTGAGTCCATCATGTTCCTCAGCTCCTCTATTTTTTAAAATCTGTGTCCTCTCTAGATTTATTAATCATGTCTTGCACTATATGCACAATCTCTGCTGTTATCTGAGAAATTATTTCTGATTTCATTTTTTCCAGACCCCCTTTATTTTTTACCACTTCAGGGATTTCTGGTGTTTGAGTATCAGAGTGTTCCATCTCCTTTCTCTTTGGGGTTCCTGTAGGTGATCTGGAAGTCTGATTTTGAGACTTATGTGCCTTCTCATTTCTTTGGGGGTGTTGCTATTGGTGCCCACATGGCTCACCTCCTCTGTGCTGGGAGTAGTGGAACAGCAGCCTGGATGCTCCTTCCTCTGGGCTGGGAGTGGTGGATTGGTGGCCTGGAAGCCCCTTCCTCTGGGCTGGGGGTGTTGGAATGGTGGCCTGCTTCACTTTTTCTTGGTGAAATGGCTTCTGCAAATGACCTCCAATTCTGAGTAAAAGGATTGTATTTGTCCAAGCCAAGGACACCGCTGTCTCCAGCATGAGCATGTAAGACACCATACACAACACTTGGAGGAGGAGTTCTGGAGATCAGAATTATGACGCAGGTCTCACTAGGCTAAAATCAAAGACCTGTCAGAGCTGCTTCCTTTTTGGAAACTCAAGGGGAGAATCCACTTCCTTGATTTTTTCAGCTTCTTGTAGCTGCTTGTATTCTTTGACTTGTGAACCCCCTGCACCCTCAAAGCCAGAAAGGGCCAGTCAAGTCTTCCTCACATGGCATTCCTCATACATTCATATTTCTTGATTTTTAAAAATCCATTATCATTTTATTTGCAAATATTATCATTAATTCATAAAATGTTAAATATTAAAAATAGTTACAATTTTTGAAATCATTACTTTTGTTAGAAACAAACATTTTTTGGATGTTGAAAATTATCTCCTTTTTAACAATATTTCAGAACATGGGAATACCAAAATAGTCTTTTTTAGTTTTCTTATGTTTAATGTTGTATAAAATAGTTTAAAGATAATAAAAAATGAATACTGATTTTTCTTTATTGTATTTACATCTGAGGATATACTAATTGAAATTCAGTTAGAAGAACTCAGAAGAATTTAAATTATGATTAAAATTTCTCCAGTAAACATAAGATATTAATGACCAGGTATAGAGCTATTTGATTTAAAGTTCTTTAGTCAAATAAGCTGAATTAAATAGTTTTAAAATTACATCAGGTTTAATTATGCTGCAAAAAATATAAAATTAGGGTTCAGGTTTATCATGTATTTTCTTTTATTTACTAGGTATTCTGCTACTATCACAAGGAAATGAAACATCAAATTTTAAAAAATATCTGAATCATAATTATCTTTCTGATAATTGCATAACAATTTATTATTCAAAAATTATATTATAAAGTTAAATATTATAAAATAAATCATCATTTTCTTATTTTTATTAATTCAAAAATAGACTATATTAATGCAGAACATATCAGTTATGACTATTTTCAAAAACAAATTTATTGCATGGTCCAGATATATTTTGTTAACTATTTCTTAGTCATTTTTCTTAAAATAAATAATCTCAACAAAATTTTGGTGAGCACTTCCTAGCATTATATTGTATACAGCTCCAAGATGTTCCTGAATCAATGACAGTGAAGCATCACATTTATATGTTATGTATATAATGTATAAATGTAATGTATAATTATATATATTATGTAATGTATATATAATTTATATGTAAATTGCATATATATAATTTAAAAATGATTCATAATATATTGGAGGATCCAATAAGAACAATAATACATTTTATGAATAATAATATCTCCTAATCAGACAAATGGTTTTCTTGGAAATTTGTGCTATAAGGGGAAATAGTTTAAAATTTTTATGAAATACAAAAAACAATTGCTTTTGATTTGAAAAGTCAATATCAAAATTTGAACATAATGCTACCTGCAAATTGTAAAAACTAAAGAAAACATTGAAACTGCACATATTAAAACATTGACATGTTTCTGCACATCTTGACCCAAATTGTCTCTTCTGTATGAGTAATTCCATGCAAAATTGCATCACTCTTTTCCCATTGAGTGCATCATGTTAAGCCTTAGAGCTTATAAATATCTTACATCTTTGTTTTATTGGTTCTACTACATTATTAGTCAGCCTCTGCTCTTGGAAATATGACATCTGAGAAAATAAGGGTTTTTCTTTGCTCTGTTCCCTGACGTACTCCCAGTGCCTGAAACAGTGTTTAGCTCATAAAGGAACCTGGTACTAATTAGCACATACTAAGGTGTACTGCTGTTAAGAACAAAAAATCTAGGTAAACTAACACTTGATTTATCCAAATACCCTGCTGCACAGTGACTGCGCATACTCAATACTCTTATCTCATAGAGTTGCTTCCTTTGTAGAATCTCCAATGTGATCCTGTTAGGTCTCCTAGGTCTTTCCAGCAAGGGATAAGACCACTAGATGACTTCACTGGTAGTTCAGTGCTTTGAGCACTCATGCTCATCATTTTACACATACTCTGCCAGATTTGTAGTAAATAAAGAAATACAATCTTCTACTATTTGGGGAGAAGGTTGGAGAGCTAGATGTGGGGAAACAATAGTAAAATATTTTACAATAAAGGTTAAGAAAGCCCTTGTTGCTTTTGCTACCTTGTGGCTGCCACAAACTGTTCTCTTCTGTGAAGCCCCTATGCCAAGCCACCCTGCCTTGGAGCCAGCTGATTATGGACTGAAACCTCTACAAACTATGATCTAAGGTTTAGATTCAGGATTTTTTCCTAGTGTCCAAGACTTTGACAAGAAACTGACAGAGGCTGATGCTTACCTACAGATCTTGATAGAACAACTAAAGCTTTTTGACAACAAGCTTCAAAACTGTAAAGATGATGAACAGAGAAAGAAAATTGAAACTCTCAAGGAGACAACAAATAGCATGATAGAATAAATTAAACACTGCATTGTGTTGCTGCAGATTGCTAAAAGTACTATTAACCCTGTAGATGCAATATATCAACCTAGTTCCTCTGAGCCTGTGATCAGCACAATGCCTTCCCAGACTGTCTTACCTCCAGCAGCGGGCATTCACCACCTAGTAGAAGTCTGACTTCTCCAAGACATGTCAACTTTTCTCCAAACACAGTCCCAGAGTTCTCATACTTTAGCAGTGAAGATGAGTTCTATGATGCTGATGAATTCCATCAAAGCAGCTCATCTCCAAAGCATTTAATAGATTCTTCTGGATCTGCCTCAGTCTTGACCCACAGCAGCTTGGGAAATAGCCTAAAGCATCCATATACCACAGAATCACTGAATTCTTCCATGTCCAATGGAACAAATGATCTTTTTGATTCACATGATGATAGAGATGACGACAGTGAGGCAGGGTTCATGGAGGAACACAAGAGTGTCATCATGCACCTCTTGTCACAGGTTAGGCTCAGAATGGATCTTACTAAGATAGTTCTCCCAACATTTATTCTTGAAAGAAGACCTCTTTTAGAAATGTATGCAGACTTTTTTGCACATCCAGACCTGTTTGTGAGCATTAGTGACCAGAAGGATCCCAGGGATCGAATGGTTCAGGTCGTGAAATGGTACCTCTCAGCCTTTCATGCAGGAAAGAAAGGATCAGTTGCCAAAAAGCCATACAACCCCATTTTGAGTGAGATCTTTCAGTGTCACTGGATGTTACCAAATGACACTGAAGAGAACACACAGCTAGTTTCAGAAGGACCTGTTCCTTGGGTTTCTAAAAACAATGTAACCTTCGTGCCTGAGCAGGTTTCCCATCATCCATCAATTTCAGCCTTTTATGTTGAGTGTTTTAACAAGAAGATACAATTCAATGCTCATATCTGGACTAAATCAAAGTTCCTTGGGATGTCAATTGAGGTGCACAACATAGGGCAGGGTTGTGTCTCGTGTCTAGACTATGACAAACATTACATCCTCACATTCCCTAATGGTTATGGAAGGTCTATCCTCACAGTGCACTGGGTGGAATTAGTAGGAGAATGGAGTATTAATTGTTCCAAAACAGGCTATAGTGCAAACATCATCTTCCACACTAAACCTTTCTATGGGGGCAAGAAACACAGAATTACTGCTGAGATTTTTTTCTCCAAATGATAAGAAGTCTTTTTGTTCAATTGAAGGAGAATGGAATGGTATAATGTATGCAAAGTATGCAACAGGGGAAAATACAGTCTTTGTAGATACTAAGAAGTTGCCTATAATCAAGAAGAAAGTGAGGAAGTTGGAAGATCAGAATGAGTATGAGTCCTTCTGCCTTTGGAAGGATTTCACTTTCAATTTAAAAATCAGGGACATTGATGCAGCAACTGAAGCAAAGCACAGACTTGAAGAAAGGCAAAGAACAGAAGCCTTAGAATGGAAGAAAAAGGAAATTCAGTGGGAGACAAGGTTATTCCATGAAGATGGAGAATGCTGGCTTTATGATGAACCATTACTGAAATGTCTTGGTGCTGTGAAGCATTAGGCTGAGAAACAGAGTTCACGCCTGATGACCCAGGTGGTAGCTCTGCCTAATGAAGCAACGAACAATATTCCTTCGGGAGAACCTATTGCTCCCTTCTTACTGAAGTGGTTCCTATCTCAGGGATACTGGACTTTATGATGCAGATGAACAATTAAAGCAGGAAAAGCTTCTTTTTTCCTCTGGAAGTTACAATTTTGACTTCAGTCCTGAGGAAAAAACCTTCAGGTTTTGAAATAAGATGTCTGCTCTTTTCCAAACCCCATGCTTTGAAAAGCATTTATAAACCCAAATCTCATACTCTGAACTCTAGTTCTGCTTTTAAGATATGACATACCAAGTATTTCCTACTTTATGTATCTCGGGTTACATATATATATATATATATATATATATATATATATACACATACACACACATACACACACATGCACACACACATATATATATTCATACACATAAACAGATACACATTGATGACAGGCTTTTCATAAATACTCCTCTGTAAATACTGGTTCCTCAGAGTTGTTTTAGAAAACTAGAGCAATGTATCAAAAATAAACCGTTAGGAAATTTAGTTATTTCATCTATAAAAACTTTTATTTTAGAATTGAACTATTAAATTTATCTAAACTTGGAAATAAAAGGTTAAGAAAGACATGAATGAATGTATCACAGAGTACACTGCTGTCAATCACATCCCTTGGTATAGGGGCTATATGAGGAGTCTAGCTACAGGTCCAAATCCCATGCAAGATATTTCAGGCTCTATCTCTAGCAATTAGAAGCTTTGCCTATGAGGCTTTATTGGGGAAAGCTGCCCTACCCACATGAGACTGGGGGTATGAAAATTTGCCTTGTAGTTTTCCAAAATGAGTTAGTCAAAGATCCAATCCCATTCACCTTCTTTGAGCTAACCATGTTTTGGTTGCATTTCTAACCCAGGATCCCCCATCCTGTGGTTTTCTTATCAGAGGCATAGGCTACAGGCCTTTCCAGCCCTCTGACTCATACCTTGCTGTGCTTATCCCTTCCCCTATGGTTTTCTTCCACCCAAGGGTCCATAAAAACACCTTTTGCCTGATGTTCTTTGCCATGAGAAGTTGCCCCACATCTGAGCTGCATCCCCCAGACCCTCACCTGTGTCATCCTGGGGAGAGAGACAGGAGAGTGGAGAGCTGACTCTTACTTTCTGCTTCTTGTTTGCATTTTTGTGGTAAAGTAAATACCCAAATTTGAAGATAATGCTACATATGAAATGTAAACAACTCTAAACAAATTTTGAAACTACATATAAAACATCAACAAGTTCCTGCACATCTTGACACAAATTATCTCTTCTGTTTGAGTAATTCCATGGAAAATTGCATCACAGGCATTTTCTCTCTTCCTGGTCCCTGCATTATGTTAAGCCTTAGAGCTTATGAGTATCTTAAATTTTTATTTTATTGCTTCTACTCCTTTATTAGTCAGCATCTTCCCTTGGAAATATAACATTTGAGAAAACAATGGTTTGCTTATTACGCTTATTGGCTGCCTTGACAACTGGTTTTCCCACACCAATAGCAAGGAAAACCTTTGGGAAGGTTTTGGGAAAATGGCTAGAGTGACTTATACTGGGATGTCAGATATTAAAAGGGAAATCATGCTGCAGGTGGGTTACTATCAGAAGCACACAGTAGGTGAAATGCTAATATTCTTCCTACTATAGGTGCCATTTAAAAAATTTGGATAACACAAAATAGTTTGTGTCAATCTATTAAGTGAATTGAGAACTGCTTTCATAAAATTACATTTATTCTAATCATTTTCCTTTCTGAATGTAGAATTATAGCATTTGAAATGCATAAACATTAAAAGTATGTTTCCATAACCATACTGGGACTAATTAGTTTTCTAATCACTAAGGTTAGTAAATCAGAAATGTCACTACCTCCCTTATAAAGTTGATGTACTTGGGGAATTCTTAAATTGACATAATAATAAATAACTACAATTAGAGAAAATACAAGCAGGTTTGCCTGAGAAGTTTAGTCAATGAGCTGGAGAAACAATGTTGGGTAAATATAAGGTTTTTATTATGTAATACTGTACATAATGTTGGATAGTACTATACTTAGTTAATGCCAAATATATTTGTTATCTCCTGAAATTTAAATGATGTCATGAATAGAAAATACTTTCTGAACAAAAATAGCATATAAATATATATTTAACATATTTTACTATACATAATTAAATATGATTGAATAAAACTTATTTACTAAAAGAATCAGAGATCTTTAGAACCTACTAATGTTTTATTCTAACTGTATTAGGAAGGATGGCAATGTATCAAAATCCATTGTCCACTACTGTCCTGGTGATAGAATTATAGCTGAGAGGAGCTATTTGTCAATTTTCCAGCTCTCATGAAAGCTAGGTATAGATATTTTAGTCCTTTTCAATACAAGATGAGGAAAGTTGTGTACTATTGCTTCTCTTGATTTAAAAAAAAACTTTCAGATATTTTTCTGCACAGCCATGGAAAATAATTTTATACATGCAAAACAGACATCCTAGAGAATGGTAAAAATATGATGAATGGAATACTAGTTCATGAATTATCTTATGGACCGCAGTCACTTGAAATTGTTACACATGAGATAAACATTGAATTTTCATGAGGCACTGTTGCTTGGACTTTACTGTAGAACATAAAAACATAGTACATATAAACAGCTAGTGCTAAGTGGTGTAGATATAGAAGAAGCTTTATTAGGGAAAAATTTAAAGAATTAGCAAAACACTAGTGATCCCCCAGTCTTTCATGATCACGTCAAAATGATGCATTAAGTTGAGCACAGCTGGAAACAGCTTTATTGGATCATTTTTTGCCCACAATGTTAAGCCAGTGAAATACAGAAGTGCTGTTTAGAGAATGCATTAGTCCACTTTCCATTGCTATAACAAAATACCTGAGGCTTGAAAAAATTAAAAAAGAAGTTTGTGTAGCTCACAGTTTTGCAGTTGCAAGAGGATGACACTACTACTTCTTGGCTTCATTGAGGATCCACCTGGGTGCATCAGATAATAGTGATGGCATCATGGTGAGAAAGCATGTGGGACATCACCTAGCAGATAGGAAGCCAGAGAACAGGAAATCAGACTTGGTTTTTTACAAAAACACACTCTCACAAGAACTGACTATGAAAATCCAGCATTAATTCCTTCTGAGAAAAAGTGTCCCTAATGACCTATTCATTTCTCGTTAAGCTTTAATTTTTTTAGAAAATGTTTCACTATTTTAGTTTTTAATTAAAATAAAATAACATACAAAACATACATAAAATTGTGTATGTTTATGGGGTACTGTGTGATGTTTTGAAACATACAACATATGAAGTTCCAAATGGTGTACTTACTTTCTTGAGAATCTGTAATGTCTTTGTGTGGAAATATTCAAACTCCTTTCTTATAGTTTTTTTGTTTTTGGTACCAGGGATCGAACTTGGGTCCTTGTGCTTGTGCAGCAGATGGCAAAACCACTGAGCTAAATCCCTGGCCCTCTTATAGTTTCTTTACAATGTATAGTACAACATTGTTGTCTATAGTTACCCAACTGTGCAAAAAAAACCCCACCATAACTTATTCTATCTGTCTGTAGCCTAGTAAGCATTAACTAAGCTTTCCCCATCTCTCCCTTTTACTCTCCTTAGCCTCGAATCACCACTATTGTACTCTCAACATCTGTGAGATCAAATGTTTTCAGATTCCACATATGAAGTTCCCACCATCTCCAGCACTGTCATGCTAAGGATCAAGCTTCCAACACAGGAGTGCTTGAGCAACATGCTCACACTGTATTGAAACCATAGCTGAGAAAGCAGAGAACAACATAACTTTCAAAACTTCTCTTAGCTGGATTTGTGAGATGAGGCAGAGTCTATGGTATTTGCACAATGCAACCTTTTCTAATCTGCATTTCTTTGGAAGTATTTTGATAAGTGACACACAACTAGATAAATCATTATCTTGTCTATCTTCTGAAAAATCTGTTAAAACAAGTTTTTCATGTTTTCTTACATTACTACATGGATTGTACCTTCTGAGAAAACAGAAAATTTTAACAGGAGACACGCATTCAAAGGTAGACAAAGCATCTCCCTGAAGATAGAGACATCACAGCCCCACCACAGAGACTTTCTAGGATAGTGAAGACTTTTTCTCTCTTCAAGACGTATTTATTTACTTTGTATTTTATTTATTTTATATGGTAGTAAAAGTAGGCTTCTTATCCTACTCTCTATAAGAAGAGTTACTTCTTCATCTTCTAAAGGGAGGAAGTATAGATGTCTACATTCTCTTATAAGCTCTGATCCTGCCTGTGGTACCACTTACTGCTTGCATAGTTACACCTGACCTTCCTTATGGCACCCTGTGATAATTGGGTTGTGGAGAACTGTGTCAGTGTATATAACTGTCACTTTAAGGTGAGAAGAAGTAAATTGCTAGGGAAAATACTATTTTCAAAATGTTTAATAATCAGTTTTGAGTGGTTTGAATGTTTTGAGGATGTTTTGAAATCAATGTACAAAAAATCCAATACAGACAAATGTAGAGTTGTAAAATTAAAAAACATACAAAAGAATAGGTTAACACTTCTGCCTTGTGTTTTCCAAGTAGTATTGTGCTAAAAATAAGTTGGGAAAGTTTTATGTGAAAATTATATACAAATGTGAATATAATTTTTGTTACCTGTGAAATTTGTATCCAAGTAATATGATTATCACAGGTTATAAACTTGTGAAAACATCTATCATACTTCGAAGTGCTTTGTTTAATCATTAGAGATTCTTGAGAATAGAAGATTCACATCACACAGATGGAAAATTGATCACATTCATCACCATTTAAGCATCTCATTTTGGCAACCATCAAGCATATCACCTCACATGTATGCATACTAATATTTTTCAAATAGTTAATGTTATTATCATAAAATCAAAATTGCAGGACTTTTTTTTTACTCGAGAATTCTTGTCTTTCCTAGGTTATTAAAGTTGCCATAATTTCAAAATTTTAGAAGTTAATTTTAATCTTTAGCTTCAAATTATTATTTTTATATAAAAAATAAGTCATGAACTGAATGAGTGTACCCTGAGGCATTAGAATAGAGGACACTGGGCAGTGTGAAAGCCCTTGACTATTGTTTTCCAGGTGCTGGCCTACTGCAGACCCCAGCAGTTAGATTCCAGTATCCTGTCCAGTATATGACACAGGCCTGAGAAATAAAACAAAAAGACAGAACTAGGAGAGAAAGCAGGGTCCCAGGACAACCAATGCTGGTGCAACCAACAAAGACACCAGCTAGTTCCAGGCACTGACTTTTATTGGCAATAAAGTGGGGTAAAAACAAGCTACATGCAGATTCTATGAAAATTAATATAAATAAGGCTCATAAAGGACAAGACAAATCATTCTCAAATTAGGAACAGAGTAGACAAAATAAAAGGTTGTAATTAGAACCTTCTAGTAAGATGGTTTTAATTGTGGCAATGGAATTTGGGGGCAAGTTACTTTGACCTTGGCTCAAAACAAACCAATTGTGGATTTAACTGTTTACAGCCTGCTTTGGGCATAATCAATATTATGATCCCCTGCATAGACCTGCTGTAGTTTCTTCCACACAGAAATCTTAAACTCCTTTGTTCTTATTGGAAGAATAATTGGAACAAGTTTACTTAAAATATTTTTTCTTAAAACAATATAATGAGTGAATTTCCAAAACTTGAGAACTCCAGGACCATTTCTTTTAGCAAGACACACTAATGTCATCTCTGAGCTCATTCATGAAATAATGTGCTTATGACATTCCTCACTATATTCAAAACAACTTGTAAAAACTAAACCAGTCATCATAACAAAACATTGACACTTTTTTCTTTTAGAAGAATGATGTTATTAAACAGCATGAAAAACTTTTTAAAATGAATAAATGTACTATCACAGGTTTTTATCAAAATAATGGTTTCCAGCATGCAAACACTTATAAACTTTAAGATGCTCAGTCACACATAATACTGGCTAGAATAAGACACTCTAGGCAAAGTCTGGCACTGAAACTATTCATAGCCTTTATTAATTAATTTGATGAATTTAGTGAAAACAAATATTTTATATATTAATTTAAATTCACTTTGACTTTTATAATTTAAAATTGAGTAATAAGTATCTCTTAAATTTACTTTATTATTTTAATTCATAATTAATGTATATTTTAAATGTAAATAAAAGATTAAACACACTGCTGAAGAAAATACCTTTATATTGCTTATGATTCATTTTCTGTAAAATCAGAAATAACTTTTATATTTTACTTATCTAGAATGAAGTGAATAAAATAAACAATAAATTATCAGAAGTATTTTATTTATTAATTGACATCTTAAAAAGTTATTGGATCTCTGAACATGTTTTATTTTTTAGATAATATGTGGTATTTTACTCAAAAGTTTGTAGAGCTCCATTTTTTCCTTTTCTCATATTTTCTCTTTTCCTTTCTTTCCTTTCCCCTACCCTTCCCACTCCCCCTACTCCTTTTGAAATTTTCTCCCTATTTCAAATTATCAATTATACAATTTGAATCTTATTTACACTTCTAGCTTTTCACACCAGAGAAACTATTCAGTATTAACATATATGTCTCCTATTTATTTCACTTAAGAGTATGGCCTCAATGTGCATCCATTTAGCTATAAATGTTGTTCTTTATGGCTGAATAGTACTTCATTTTATAGAAAACATGCATCTTCTTTATCCAGTCTCTAGAAATAGAGAAGAGTGGAGGGGGTGAAGGGAGGGCAGGGAAATGGGGAAAAATAAGAACTAAGATATACCATCTAAAGGTACAAGATTCCAACGATGAATGTAACTGTATTGTCAGGAGCAATGCTACATAATTTTAGGGTAAAATCATTTGGTTAGCCTAATTCCTCTGCCTACAGCCCAGCTATGGAATTCTGAGACATAACTCCATTTTGGCCTCTGGTCACAACTGAGACCTCAATGATCCAGTGACGCTGTGATTCTCTAGGACAAGAAACATCATGGGAGCTGAGAACATCCTGGGAGGAACAAACATCTATTCAGTTCCTCCTTGTTCTTGGATTGTTACATCTTATTTATGCAGGATGTACTGAACTCTCTGCAAGTCATTTGTTACATTTGTTTCTCCTGATGTACTGAGTACTGAATAAAAGTTGCGGTAATCTAGGGTCTTTTGTCTTTGCTGCCCAGAGCAGCACTGATCAGACCCAAAGCTCAGCTTCTTCTCAGTCTCATTTTTCTACCTTTTCTGTAATTCGCCTTATGTTGCCATGGCTCGCAGGAGACTAGGAATTACTGCAGAGGTTCTAGTAACACCCCCTTTCCCTGTTCCCTACATTTGGCCATTTGGCACCCAACTTGGATGTGAATCGGATCCAGGGGTGAACTCGCCTGTGAGACAAACTTGGAGTAAGAGAGACAGCACATGGATCTCCCAGGATGATTTCCGGACTTGGACAAGGGACACTGGTGGTAAGTGTGTCCAGCTGGGTGTAATTTTCTATCTTTGCTGAGTTACAACTATGGGTCAGTCTCTGTCATCAGAGCAGCATAACTTTGCCAAATTACTTAAGTCTCTGTTAAAGCAAGCTATGTATCTAGTACCTAAGGATGCTGTGATAGATTTGTTAAAAGACATACAAATGTACATCCCATCTTTTCCTCAGGAAGGGACAACTAACTTAATAGCAT
>NW_004624867.1:2395402-2428077 GCF_000247695.1 Heterocephalus glaber
TGCCATGTCTCTGTTACCTAGAATTGCTTTTGCTATTCTGGGTCTCTTCTTGCTCCAAATGAATTTTTGGATTTTTTTCTCAAGGTCTATGAAGTATGCTGCTGAGATCTCAATTGGAATTGCATTAAATCTGTATAGCAGTTTTGAAAGTATGACCATTTTCACTATATTAATCCTTCCTACCCAGGAGCAATTTTAAAGAACCAATGAAGTGCTTTCAGTGGACTGTGTTGCCTCAAGGAATGGATAGCAGCCCACATTGTGTCAGCTTTTTGTAGCACAGGCTCTTCAAACTACTCATAAATTATTCCCTACTGTATATTTAACACATTATATGGATGACATACTAATCTCTGCGAATACACAACAGCTACTTTTACAGGTCTTTGCTGTTGCAAAGAAGGATTTAGTGCATTTTGGATTGTGCATAGCACCTGAAAAGGTTCAACTATCTGAGCCTTATATTTACCTGGGTACCTTGTTAGCAGAGCAATTGGTTAAGTCACAAAAGATACAATTTAGGACAGACAAATTTAAAAAGTTAAATGATTTTCAAAAATTATTAGGTGATATTAATTGGATTAGGCCTAAGATAGGGATAGCAACTTTTCAATTGCAAAATTTGTATGAAATATTACAAGGAGATTTTGATCTTAATTCCCCTTGAAAATTAACTCCAGAGGGACAAAAGGAGTTACAATTAATACAACAAAGCATACATAACTGTCGATTTTTTCATATCAACTCTAATTATCCAGTTTGTTTGTGCTTAACACCCCCCATTCACCTACAGGCTTAATAGGGCCATGGTATGAGAAACGGGTCTTTCCCACGTAATGGTTGTTTTTATCTAACCAGTTAGTGAAATCTCTACAATTATATCTAGAGCAAATTGCAAAAATTGTTTCCTTGGGATGTAATTGTACCCGACAATTATTTGATGCTGACTTTCGTTTCATCATTATCCCAATTGATAAGGATCAAATGCAGGTGCTGCTACAAACTGCTTTATATTGGCAAGTAGCCTTTGCAGATTTCATTGGACACAGAGCTAATCATTACCCTAGTGATTCTCTGTTTCAGCTTTTTTCATGACATGATTTTATTCTCCCCAAGATCACTCAATTTCAACCATTGCAAGATGCCTCAACCTATTCCACTGATGGCTTCTCTAAGGGCCAAGCAGCAATTTGGAGCACTTCCTTTAGTTATGTGTTGCCTAAACCTAGTCTCTCTGCTCAGCAGTAAGAGTTGCTAGCCATTTTATTTGTTATTGAAAACTTTCCCTCCCAACCTCTCAATATTTTAAGTGATTCCTTTTATGCAGTTTGTTTGACTCAAAGACTGGAAGGAGCTATGGTCTGCTCTACCTTAGAACCCAAATTATTAAACCTGTTTTTAAGATTACAAAAGGCCATACATCAAAGAACTGCTCCCTTTTTTATTGGGCATATTCGATCACATATGAACCTTCCTGGCCCACTTTCCTATGACAATGCACAAGCAGATCAGCTTATAGGATTCCTTGCTGCTTTTGATCAGGCTAAGGAATCACATAGTTATTTCCATCAGAACTCCAAGGCACTACAACATGATTTTCAGGTATCTCGAGCTCAGGCATGACAGATAGTTATGGCTTGTCCTAGTTGCCATCAGATTCCACAGCCCATTCCCCTCTGAGGGAACTAACCCTCAAGGCCTAGCTGCCAATATGATTTGGCAGATAGATGTGATGCATGTCCCCTCTTTTGGAAAGTCTCGATTTGTACATGTCTCTATAGATACATTTTCACACATGATACATGCCACGTGTCACTCTGGTGAGAAAGGTCACCATGTTCAACAACACTGCTTGTCTGCCTTTGCTGCCATGGGAGTGCCCAAAATTATTAAAACTGACAGTGGTCCATCATATGTTAATAAATTTATCCAAAAATTCTTTCTTATTTGGCATGTTAAGCATAGTACTGATATCCCATATAATCCACAAAGACAAGCTCTAGTAGAAAGGGCCCATGCCACCCTCAAACATCAATTGCTTAAACAATCACAAGGAAATCAGCTACTTCCACAAGCTCATTTAGATATAGCTGTTTTTGTACTCAATTTTTTGAATCCTGTAGCAGGCTCCACACAACTGTCTACTATGCTCCATTGGCAAACAGATGGTGTGGTTAAGACTCAGAAACCACATGTCCTTTGGAAAGATGTCCAAATTGGTAAGTGGAATGGCCCCACTGCCTTAATAACTTGGGGGAGAGGTTTTGCCTGTGTCCTGACAGATAATGATGAAACCTTGTGGCTGACCTCCCAGAACATGAGACCGTGCGTCACGCTTGTGGAACTGCCAACATCTCGGAGAATGGGTGATAGCACCCTGGCTGAGAGCAATGAGGCAGCTGCACCTGAGGGACCCACCTCAACAGCGATGACCAACAAATCCATAGCAGGGTCCAGGACAGAGATGATGCCCCCAGAGGAATAATAATTATAGATTTATGGTAAAAAAAACTTTAAAAAGGGGAGCGACAACTTGAAAATGTTCTTTTTGTATTTACAGGTATAAAAGTGCTTGGATTCCTTCTGATTCTAATCTCAAGAGATCTCTGTTAATTGACTACAAAAGTTTTTGACCAGTCTTATATGTAATTATAAGTCTAATAATCATAAAAAGATATTATAAATCAATTTGGCCAAATATATTTGAGTGCACTCTAATTTTATAAATTGTCTCATATGTTTGTCTGTTGTCTTCTGTTTGTACAGTTGAGCTCAAATGTTTTTTTCTTTTCTCTTTTCCTTTTCACCTTTTGAAAAAATTTTTTTTCTTAAAAGATATTCACCTATTATTAAATTGGCTTACAGATAAATGTTATTAAATTAAAGGCATGCCCTCCTTCCCAGGTTGCTAATTGATCAAAGTGCCACTGAGTTTTTTTTTATAAAAGTAATGTGTACTGTCACCTACATGCAATAATCAAATTGCAATAAGCAGTTGTAAAATAAGAAGATATATATATTCTTATTATTTGTTTGTCAAAGTAAATAGAGACTGTGGGTACTCCCTTTGGTGAATAAAGAAGTGGCCCCCCCAGAAAGTAATTATTCTGGTCTTAATTCACTAAAGTAATGCCCTAGTAATTTTCAAAATCTTGTGGGAGACACATCACAACAAATATTGTCTCAATATGTTATTATAAATTGATTACATTGGTTATCATTGAAGTTTAAATTCTAAATGTTATTATAAATTGATTACATTGGTTATCATTGACGTTTAAGCACTAAATATGTTATTATAAAATGTTTACATTGCCTAAGTTCTGAACATGTTATTGTAATATGTCTACATTGGTCATCTTCAAAAGATTAATTTCTGTGGCATAAACAAAAGAGTGTTATTAGGAAGATGCTTTTGGTACCAAACTACATTGAAGAACATAATGTTTTATATAATTGTAATATTTATTACCACTCCTTTTCTGGTGTACACAATATATTCATGCCTTCTAATTGTATGGGTCTTTCAACATATTGTTTATGGTAATAACCTTTTGATTCAGATATTTGCCTTTCTCTTACACTCCAGATACCTATGATAATAAGCACACTTGTAGGCTGATATATTTTCCTTAGATGACATCCTATAAAAAGATAGCTACTTAGGGATTCAACCACAAAAACAAACATAATTGGCAATAATAACAGTTTTTAAACTATATTTTTATTACAAAATGCTTAATATCCAGATAAAATTATAATAGTTGAGTTCACTACTCCTCTTACAATGCTGATGTTATTGATCTTCTCTTCTGGGTGTTCAATAATCAAAGTTTAGAGACAAGAACTAAAAAGGTATCTGGGCTAAGATGACAGCCAATATTTTGGCCCTGACTCTCCAAGGTCAACTACAACAGAAAGATCCAGGACGTGAGGGAACCTTCTCCAAGATCCTACATCTTTGGTGAGTCACCCAACTTCCTGAGCAGGGAGGTTGTTGAACACCAAAATGGTAAGATCCAACAAAAAATGTGCCAAAGGAATGTCACCTGGAGGAAAAAAATCTCCCATGCTTTTGCAGAAAGCAATATGGTCAAGCAAGTCCATGATATATCCTAATGGCTGACACTGACAGAGGAGCTAAGAGGCTCTATGCATAGTTCCAAGACAGTGCCTGTGGAGACTTAATTGACCTTGTTAGATAGCAAGAGACTGACTTTATTTAATATAGGTCTCACCGTTACTTGGTCTTGAACATCCAGTAGAAAAGTATAACTATATAAGACAATAACTATTTGATTTCAACAAAAGTTTTAAGTTTTTTAGCCAACAGTGTTTAAAAAAAACTTTTAGATTTTTAATCCTTTTACAGCCCCAATTAAAAGAAATTATGCTCATTATAGATAGACAGCTAAGCCAGTCAAATACACTATAGATCCTCACAATACATAGGGACAAGCCATTGTTGGGTGTGCTCACTTTTCCTAAAAACACGTTCACATAAAACAAAAAGAAAGGGAGATATGTCAGGAGCAATGCTACATAATTTTAGGGTAAAATCATTTGGTTAGCCTAGTTCTTCTGCCTACAGCCCAGCTATGGAATTCTAAGACATAACTCCATTTTGGCCTCTGGTCACAACTGAGACCTCAATGATCCAGTGATGCTATGATTCTCCAGGACAAGAAACATCATGGGAGCTGAGAACATCCTGGGAGGAACAAACATCTACTCAGTTCCTCCTTGTTCTTGGATTGTTACATCTTATTTATGCAGGATGTACTGAACTCTCTGCAAGTCATTTGTTACATTTGTTTCTCCTGATGTACTGAGTACTGAATAAAAGGTGCGGTAAGCTGGGGGCTTTCATCTTTGCTGCCCAGAGCAGCACTGATAAAACCCAAAGCTCAGCTTCTTCTCAGTCTCATTTTTCTACCTTCCCTGTAATTCGCCTTATGTTGCCATGGCTCGCAGGAGACTAGGACTTACTGCAGAGGTTCTAGTAACGCCCCCTTTCCCTGTTCCCTATACTGTATTTTATACCTAAATGTGCCAATAAATTTAAATTAAAAATAAATAAATATATTAATTGTATACACACACACACACACAAACATGTTTGTAGAACTCAAAGACACCGTAAAAATAATATATACCTATATCCCCACAGACAGCCCTTTCAATTGTTCTATCTTGGTTTGGAAAAACATATTGGTACATAATGATTGAAAAAAATATTTATCCTATATTTTAATTGATGTTTCAAATCATTTGAGAATTTGTAGGTAGATAAATCTCCAAAGAGATACATTGTTGGCCCCATATAGACTATGGCAATTTAATTTTCATCTCTATAATTGAAAATGTAATGCTGAGTGGTTACAGAATTTTTTTCAGATTGAGAGAGATGGAGATTGAGTTCAGCTAGGATTAGAGCATAGGAATAGGCTTATGAAATAGTATAACTGTAGGTATACATTTCCCTTAATTTATGGAAAGTTCATGAGATGGAGGCTCAGGAAAGCATGTTATTGAAGAGACACAGGCAATCAATATTTGACATTTATTAGAAATGTGAAAATGTGAATTTTAAGATCATAAAATTTGCATTGCTTTTAGGCAATTTATCCTGATTTTTCAGACAGTATAGTGATAAATTATATTATATATAAATTATAGTGCCTGCTTAATACAAAACCATATACAAGTTGTTTTTTCACAAAAACTCAATTTACACATTTCATATATTATCCACAAATGTCATTAATTTAAAAATTGCATTAACTCAAAACAGGCAGTTGCTCTTTGAAACTTTTTATAGTTCATTGAGTGATAGATGGGGCAAGGGTAGCTCTTAATTAAATACATATGGGAAGGCTCTTTGCTAATAGCATCAAATGAGAACACTCAAGTGTTTGTCTTCATTCTCCAAGATTATTCAACAATTTTCTCTAAGTATTGCATATTTATTGAAGGGAATTGTCATAATTAAAGTCTGTAACATACAGCCTATAGGTAAATAAAATAAATAAAAAGATATCCATCATGGATCAGAAAAGGTACACATTCTACAAGGTAGTTTTACTCTTCAAAGGACTTATGTGACTATAGCTTCAATCTCTTTTCTTTATGGCAATGATCATGATATAATTTTGTCTACACAGATTTATATTGAAATGCATAAGAAAACATTCAAATTATAAAACTACTGACATATTTCACTTTATTTTATTTTTTAGAGCACTGCATTTTAATATTTTATATCATTAATGAATTGCAAAAGAACAAAACAAAATATCTTGTGACATGAAAAATGAACTTCACATTTTATTTAGAAACTGGACATTTCTCTATTCAGTTTTCAGAGTATAAATTACTGCCAGACTAAATACTTTTTTGTTTAACTTTGTTGTCAATTCATTTACAAATGATAACAATAATTTTATAGTTATTTATATATATTTTATTTACAATAGTTATTCTATTTATTTCTGAGGAAATAATAATATGAAGTCCATTAGGGCAGATATTATTTTATTCATTTATCCATACTTAGAGCTAAAAATGAGTCTCATGCCTAATTGATTTTTAATAAGTGTTCACTTATCTCTGAATGAATGCACATAGGACACTGACATTTATTTGTTGCTCTTTGGAAAATATCTTCTAGGCCCTGGAAGTAGAGCATGCAAAACCACAAGAACTTTCTGTCATGGATCTTTCATCCTTAAATTCACAGAAAAGTAAACAAATTTCATATAGATATTCACTGAACACACATCTCATATCACTGGGAGGTTGATATTACAACAAAGGTAAAGCAGAGAACAAAACTAAATAATAAGAAAAGGTATATTTCTATTATATTTATATATATATATATATATATACATGCATATGTATTTATATGTTTCAGGAAATATATCAATGGGATTATAAAACTCAAAGAGTATACAGATAGATGATAAAATTGCAATGGTTTGGATATTTTTATCCCCCTCAAATATTTGTGTTTTAGAAACTTAATCCCCAGTGTAAGGAAAATTTATTGAGAAATGAAAGCTATTTCAGTTATGGAGAATGATTAGTTAATGAATCCCACCATAACATGCTTGCAGATGAATTCTCTTGCTTTTACTCTAGCACTGGCACTACAGGAACCATGTTCTTTTCTGGAGAATGTGGTATTCAGGGAACCATCATGGATATTTGAGACTCAGCCCTTACCAGACACTAATCTTGCTAGTACCTTTGATTTTGGACTTTTCAACTTCTAGAACCATTAAAAGAATTTGCTTTTGATAAATTATTCAATTTCAGGTATTCTACAGTTGCATATAAGTGGACTTAAGAAAATAACTTTGTCATGAATGTTTTGAATTTTCATCCTGTAGAAACTTTTGCAAGTGTTGTCTCAAAACCCATAGGACTAAGTCATTACAGTCATCCTTACCCCACTCTGATTTTGATATACATTTTGATACTTTCTCAGAATTTTTGTACTGTAAAATTATTAATTGCATAAAGTAAGTGATTAAAATATTTATTGAAGGTTCTGCAAATATGTATCAGTTATCAGATACTGTACTATACACAAGTGATAAAAATTAAATAGCACATATCCCTTTCCTAGAAGTGTTTACAGTCATTAGTAATACTGTCTTTTTTAAAAAATAAGGAATGTTTTTCCAGATTGGAAGTTCCATAAAATCCATTATTACTACATTGAATTCAATTTGTTTAAAGAAAAACTGACATGTTCAAAGCACAAAAATTTTCCATTTCTACTAATGAAACAATAAGTTTCTATAAGACATCTTCTCTGTGGAAAACAATGATAAAAACTAAGCACGATAAGGAATTACCTAGAATAACAAGAGAATGAAACAAAATAGGCAAATACTTGCTGAACATACATATTTGAAAGAGGAGAATTGTATACAATGAGTTCATATTTTTCTGACTTTTAACTTTGTGCCGGCCACATTACAATAGGGGACCTGGGGCATGGTTTTATTAGTGAAAAAATTGTTTGAAAAACCACAGCCCTATAATCCCAAGGAAACTGGTAGAGAAGTGGCTGGTTGGTCTTAGAAAAGAGTCCAGAAAAGGTAATCACATTTTATATACACACGTACTTAGACTAAACATAAGAAGTATAAAGTAAACAGATTCAAAGATGCTTTACTAAAATATCTAAAATGAGACTAGAGGCCTTTCAATTTGCAGTTCAAATCACACCAAGACAATTGTCTGCTAAATCAATCTACTATCTTCTTAGTAGATAAAAGCAATTTACAACTTGTATCTCTTTCAAACTTAATTGATTTATGTAAAACCCTCAAAATAGGGTTAATTCTGAAATTTTAAAAAAATTAACAGTTCTAACTCTAAAATGATTCAGTAATTTAAACACTGATTTGGAGATTTAGACACTACACTTGAAAAATGATAATTTATATAAAATTTATTTCAAGTATTCATTGAACAAACAAAAAATTATCAAACAACAAACACAAACTTAGCAAAGAAAGAATCCTATTTACAGAATTACCACAGTATAGTATTCAAAATGTCTAATTTTCAACAAAGGATTACAAAGTATGAAAATAAAATAAATTAATTCACAGGATAAATGAATGGAAACTACTCTTTAAGCACAGACATATTTATTAATTAAAACCTTTAAATCAGTTTCCTCAAATAATTTTTTTAAAAACTACAAGTTTAGATAAATACTTTCAATAAAATATTTTAAATTATAGAAAAGAACCAAATGCAAACACTAGAGCCGAAAGATACAACCTCTGCTATGAAAAACCCATTAGAAAGTTTCAAGAAATTTGAATGGAAGAAGAATGAATCACTGAACTGAGTATTGGTTAATAGAAATTACCCAGTCTCAGAAATAGAAAGGAAAATGAAGAAAAATGAAGAGAGATAAAGAGACCAATGGGCCCCCATTGAATATACTAATACACACAGAGTGGCAGTTCCAGTGTGAACAATAGCAGAGAGCAAAAGTGGCACAAAGCATATTTGAAAAAATGATGCCTGAAATTTTTTCCAAATTTAATAATACACAGATATCTACACATCTAATAAGGTAAAACAAGATGAATACAAATGGATGCATCCCAAGACAAATTACCATCAAACTGTCAAAATTCAAGACATAAATTCAGTCTCAGATGCAGCGAAAGAGAAGTCACACTCTGTGTGCAATGCTCTTCAGTAAGATTAACAACATATTTCTCCTCACAAACCGTAGATACCACACATGACTGGGATGGAAGTTTTATAATGCTGGAAAAGGAAAAATCAATCAACAATAAATTTAAAATAATATAATATTGTTCCTTTGAAAAATGGTTTGATAGTGTTTTATAAGGTGAGACATACACTTGTCCTATGATCAGACAGGCTTTCTCTTCAGAGTTTATCAAAAAAATTTAAAATGTTTTTCAAATGAACCTTTGTAAGGAAAAAGTGTTTTATTGCAATTTTGTTCTTAGTAGTAAAAAATTTGCAAGAATTCATGTCTATCAAGTGATAAATTGAAAAAAATTGCATTATATACTTGCTAAATTTACAATACACAAGAGAGGAAAGTGTTGAAACAATCATATTAATGAAAAGTCAAAATATTACATATTAAATGATTTGATGTTATAAAAATTCAGTGATAGGGAAATGATTACAAGTTTACCAGCACCAAAGGTGAAGCCTAGAAGGATTTAAAAAAAATATTTAAAGTTTATAGAAATATTCTATATCTTGATTATGATAGAAATTCATAAAAGTGCAAACTTAAAATAAATAGATAAACTTTTTTGGGGGGAGGGCACTGTTTATCAACAACAGATATTCATATCTCTTACTTTTTGTAGCCTAATACCTGGGATTAAGGTACTGGCATGGTCAGAGTCTCTTGAGGGTCCTCATTCAGATTACAAAGGTCTTACTTCTTTTCCTGTCCTCACATTGATGTAAAGAGGACCGAAGGACCTTTTAGGAGTCCTCTATAAAAGCAATAATCCCATTTAAGAGCTCTCTACCCTCATCACCTAATTATCTCCCAGACTCCAACCTTTAACATCATCATGCTGGTGGCCAGATTTGAACATACGAATATCAAGGGACACAAATATTGAGTCCACTGCAAATGTACATACTAAGTCATTTCCCCAAGTGTACACTGTTAGTGTGACAGAAGAAAGAGCACACCAAAGGTGACCAGAAGAGGAACCTAAAAGCAGTATTCATACCTGTAGAACAGATCCAAACCCCTTCTTTCTTATGTTGTTTTCAATCAGAAATACTCTTTGCCATTTATTGAAAAACACATGATTTTACACTTTGAGGTTTTATGCTGAAAGTTATTTAGTGAGTGGGGATAACAATAATTATGCCCCAAGTTTTTTCTTATGTTTATGACATTTAAAAACTTCATTTTTAAATTGAATTTGTTTTTAAAGTAGCATAAAACCAGAGATATACATTAATGCCTAACATATAATGTTTTGATACATATAGACAGATAGATAGATAGACAGACATACAAAGAGTTTCTTTCTTCCAGCTTTGTTGAATTGTACAGTATAGCATTGTTATCTATTTCACCCTGCTTTACAACACAGAAGAACTACTTGTTCCTGACTAATTGCAACTTAGTATCAATTGGTAAACTAAAGGAAGTGAAATTTTTATGTAAATTAAACATCGGTAATGCTGAAGAAAAATACAGCCAATTGCCCCACTAGAATATAAGCACAAAGGCAAGAATCTTGTCTAGTTTAAATCAGTTCTTCACATAACAAGTAATCGATAAATATGAGCAGAGTGAGTAAAAAATGTCTATATATTGTATGGATATCTGTACAACTTATACATTTAATTTACTATTGATATGCACTAAATTTATTTTTGTATGTATACAATTGAGAATTTTAGTTTATTTGAGATCAAATAAGGTTTTCCCCCATAAACAAAAATATATAACATTTGTTTAATAATTTGAGTAGCAAGTTCTTGTACAAGTGCTTCATTTCAATTTGTTTACTATGATTATTTTAGAATTCATGGCATTTTGATTTTTAAATAAAAAAATAACAAATGTTCACTGTGGTTGTGGCAGGAATGGTACTTTATAGAACAACAATCAGTTTTTTCAGTTCTTTCTTTTTCCTTCTTGTCTATGATGCTTGATTTTTCAGGATATATTCTTATCTGCAACCACAGTAAATCAAAAATTAGATTCAAAGAGAACACAGTCCTAGCTTAACAAAACTTCTGGCTTGCAGAAGCAATTTTTCACCATCAAATACCTGAAAGGAGAAAGGAAAGAGGCTTTAATACAGGGCGTCAATATACTGGTAGAAGACAGATTTCTGTGAAGAGAGAAAAGCCCTGGATAAACTGTCATCAAGAATGTACACACCTTGCTATGACCTGCATATATTCATTCCTCTAAAATTTATATGAAAATTCTAACCCTTCAGGCAATGGCATTAGGAGGAGGGGTTTTTGGATTGGCCATGATTCATGGAGACTTCACTAAAGAAATTCATCCTCTTATAAAAGGGGTCTAACAGAAAACCCTCACTCCATCCTCCACGGGAGGAAGAGGTACAAGACAGGATCTGTGAATATACAAGTATTTAGCAGATGTCAAGCCTTCTGTGGCCTTGGTCTTTGATTTCTCAAGCTCCACAACTATGAGATTAAATTTATGCTATTTAAAGCCATAAAGTCTGTGATGTACTGCTATAGAAGACTGAATAAACTAAAATATTTTTCTTACTTTTATCTTTCCTTTAATAGTGTTTACTATAAAGATCCACTTCTCCACTCTCTCAGCAAGAAGATGCAGTAGGAACTTTAGACACACATCTGAAGTAGGATAATGGAGAAAACTTATTCACAACTCTAGAGGGACTCAACATGCCTAGGGAAATAACTGCTTATAAACACGAGGTTGTACATGATCCACAACTGTCATTCTTCTTCGAGAAAAGGAAAGGAGTCTCTCCAGTCTAATCAGATCCATTTAATGTAGTTCTCGGAAAAGAATGAGAATCATGCTCAAAGAGCACAGATAAAATGATCTGTTTGACTTCCAGATGCCTATTACAATGAATTGACTAGTTCTCTTGTGACTATCAGGAAAAAAATAAAACAATCTCTTTCCCATTATATTCATATGCTACTCAGAAGTTTCTTGGCTGCCTAAAATTCTTTTTGAACATTTTAGTTTCTTCAGCCATAATTTGGCAGGGTTGGAAACCTCTGCTTACTAAGCCGTTGCTCAGAAGGCACAATTCATCTTCATTGGGGTGTTCATTTTGGTCTGTTTGCCACTGTTGCTTCTCTGCTTTCTGCATCCAGGCCTTGGTGAATTCAATTGTGTTTTGCATCCTGATAGTATTACTTTTGCCTCCATTTAAAATGAAAAGCACCAGCTGTTCAGATGTCTTGCTTTACCTCTGTGTTCTCTGCCTGCTTTGCTTTTGAAATTCACAGTTCTATCAACATCATTGGTATACTTTCCAATTACACTGGGTCACAAATTCAGGGCTATTTTAACTTTATCAGTGCTTTGCCTCCTCCAATTAGCTTGTTTATCAATTTTTCCCTGTTAATTTTGGCAGGTTCATCTTTTCTCTTTGACTTTCAATAACAACACTCTTTAGTTTCTCTTTCTTTTGGATTTGTCACACAGAAAACGTCTATATTGGTTCCTGATTAGCACTCTTCAAACACGGTTTTCAATACTTTATTTCCTTGGTCAAAACCTTTGTTACAACCAAATTACCTAGCATGTTAAATACAAGTGGCTCAATTAAGCACAAGTTTTTTCAGAACCTCAGCTTATCTCTTAATTCCACTTTCTGAGCTCTCAATACTCATACCTGCTGTATAACCAAATGTGAGTCCTCTTCTCACTCTTTGAAGTTTTAGCAAAAAATATATAACCCTGCTAAATGCATATTTAAACCATATGTTTTTGTTTTTGTTTTCATGGAGATATATATAGTCAGTGTTATTTGTTATTTGTAGTTATTCCACTTATGAAGTTGCTGTGAACACTGAAATTTCCACCAGTGAAATCATTGTTCCTAGGAGGAAATGAAAGATCTATATTCTCCATCTATACATTTCTACAGCTACACTAATAGCTACACATACTACAAGATATTACATGGATGTTAATCTTAAATCTCAATCATAGATAATAGTCTTAAATCATAAAACACAACTCATGCTGGTACATTATATATTTTTTTATTTTATAAAAGGAAAAATGAGGAACAGAAGTGTTAAGCAACCTAGTACAAGTGCAGCGGGATTCAGGCCCCTCTACTCCACCCAAAGTGGGAGCTACTTGCTCCATTATACACTCGTCCTTGGTCTCTCTATCCCTGACCATTTTTTGTGTGAGATCTGAGATGAGAAAGCAGACATTGCTGTTTGGCTTCAGCTGGGAATGTGTGATTAGGGCCACTCAAATGTTTTGCTGCTGTGCGTCTGTCTTCAAATGACCATGGAAGCGCAACTATTGATTTGAATATTACAACTCTATTTTATAGAGTAAGAATTCACTAAAAGTAAAGATCCACTGAATATTCCTCTTAGATGAGTAATTTCTGTATCAGCAATAAAACGATGCATTTTCTATAATTTCATTTCTATTTATCAATTTAAGAACCATGTAACTGTGTATGATAGGATGCAATTGTAACATATACAGCCAGCTCTTTGTTGTAAGTCTTTAAACAATATTCATTCATTTGACATCAATATAAAATGAGAGTATACAAGTATCTACAAAATGCAGATGTTTATCATTATTCTCAGAACTAAATACTTAGAATGATTTTTAATATTTTTCTGCCAAGTGTGCTGGCATTACAGGTGTGTAATAACAGCACTCTGGGAGGCTGAGTTAGGGGAATTGCAAGTTTGAACTTAGCCTGGATGACTTAGCTACTCAGCAAAACCCTGTCTCAAAAATAAATTAATAAAAGGCTTGGGATGTGGTTTAGTGGAGAGTCCTAGTGTTCAATCTCCAGTATTGAAAAGTGAAAATTTTTTTTTGTTTAACCTTTTGCAGAAGACTTCAATAATATTGTTGTTAGTAATTAAAATGGTTTCTAATACCCACTGAAAATCTACTATTTGACCAGATATTTTTTTCAGTCCTTAATATTCATTAGCTTTTTAAATACACATATCAATATGCCTTACATTCTTTCATTTTCTACATTGCAAATGACTTGGAAGTAGCAGAGCAAGCTTTATGTTTTCCTAATGGCAGTATCTGAGTTCACAATACTTTTGTATATGGATATCTTCACATCCTCAACCTAAAATTCATAATTCAAAATTTGAGAGTAAGTTGTTAGCAAATATTACCTTTTAGACAAAGAAAGTATTTTGAATAATTTTAAAGTTAGTATATGTGACAGTTAATAGTGATTGCAAATGTACTGCATTAGAAGACAATGAGATCAGGAAAGCAAAATTTTGACTGTGTCTGGTTGGACCTTGGAGCTGGAAGACTACAGGTTCTTCCTCAGGAGCTTTTTCTCTGTGTTGTTCTGTTTCCTGCATACCATAAAGCGAGCAGCTTTGCTCTACCACATCTTTCTATCACAATGTTTCTGCCTTGGAGACAGATGATCAAGGACTTCATTGTGTGAAAGCGTGAGACACAATAAATCTCTTCTCCTTCAATCAGTGAGTGTTTAATTGCAGCAAGTGGAAACCTGACCAATACATGATAGCTTGAACTAAACAAAACTAAACTTCTCAAAGGTGTCATATGATTTTATCTTATAGATGGTGAGAGATAGAATGAATATTGACCTGCATTAAAAGAAACAAGTACAAGCTTTCCATGGAACCATTGAGGCTTTTTTATGAAAATAACCAGTAAGCTTGAAAGTAAGTCACTAGAAATTACTCAAGCTGCAAGACAAACAAACAAACAAAAAATAAGGTACATGTGCTTGTGTGGCAGGGGGAAACATAATGTATCACAAACAAATAGGGTTCATCTAAAAACTAAAATGTTGATTTGATGTTTGAAAATCAATGTATTTCTAAACATTAACATGTTGAATAAAAAAACATGATGTATTATCAATTTTCTGAAGAAATAACAATCAACACAATTCAAACTCTTTTCCTGTTAAAAAAAAACCAAAAAACTCTTAGTAAATTAGGAGTGGATGGTAAATACTGCAATCCACTTCACAAAAGGAACTTGGGAATTAAATTTCAAATGCATACTTTTGGGGAAACATTTAAAACATAGTGGTATCCTAGAACATAAAGAGGATATTTAAAGAGGTGTAATAAAATAAAACACATGACTTGTCAATAATAGTGAAAACTTACCTTACTTTTGTAACATGAAAAATAACTAAATTGTAAACATCAGGGAAAAATGGTTGAAGAATAGACAGAAACTTGCTGCCATATTTGTAACTGGTCTCTAAATCCAGAATTATATCAAAATATGCTCTGAAAGTTACATGAAATAAAAATATTTATCATATTTTCACAACCATAGGTAAATTCATGAAATATTCATGGATAACATCATTGAAGAACTTGTTAGAAGCATTTAGCTAGTGGGTTTTCTAAAATTAATGTGCTTATTATAAACATATAAGATCATGCTTTAATTTAAAAGCCCAGAAAAAAAGAAGGTAGGACTAAAATGTGCTTCTTTCAGAATACAACAGATATTAACTTAAACAATAAGAATAATTAAATAATAATAGAAAACCCAAAGATTTTTAATAAGTCCTACCAGGTTGTGAGTTTTTTAAAAGGGCTTTATCGTATAAAATTTTTGGCATCATTATGCCTAATCAACATTCGTATTACAATTTTAGTATTGGGATCACTTTTAAATCATTTAAACATCTTAATCATAATGAAAATCTTAGAAAATCTACTTGCACTGAAAAGTGTAATCTCTTGATTCATGTTCCCATTAAATATTTTTCTTCTTTCTTTTCTTTTACAAGATCTTTTACAGACAGTAAAGATAATAGTTCAGATTATAAATTGTTGCCACCAAACATTTTAGAACCAAATTTCAAATTTTGCAAGCTACATAAAATTGGATGTAATACTAAACCTCTTTTGAGTGGGAAATACCATGATGAGGAGGAGGAGGAAGAGGAGGAGGATGTTGATATTTATCACATAGAGCTGTAACTGGTCTATAAATGCAAAATTATACTGGATAATACTTCTAAATTGCTTAGGAAAGAGTGGGCCACACAGTACTACATAGAAATTAGTTATCATTAAATTGTGTTTCCAAATGTTATTAACTGAATTGTGCCCCTTGTAAAAAGGCAAATGTTGAAAGTTTATCCCTTTTTAACTGGATTTGGAGATAGAGTTTAAAAGAAGGTAGTTATTGTTGAGACATTGATCAGATGGGATTGGTGATCTCATAACAAAGACATGAGAATCAGCTTCTCTCCCCCCACCTCTCTCTCTCTCTCTCCCCCCATCTTCCCTCCCTCCCTCTCCCCTTCTCTCTTTCTCTTCTCCATGAATATACACCAAGAAATATGAGGAATACGGGGGTATGACAAGAAGACAGCTGTCTGGAAACCAGAAAGAGAGTCCTAACCAGAAACCACATCTTGATTAAAAAAGTTTTTGAAATATGAAGTTTTTAAATAATTATAGCAAAATTACAATATTCTTTTAACCATAAGGATACAAAAACAACAGTTTCTTAAATAATCTTAAAAATTGAGTATTTAAATTTTTTCACATATAAATATTTTATATTAGCATATCTAGTCAACATTCATATTGTAACTTTCATATTGGAATAATATTTAAGTCATTTAAATTTTAACAACAATAAAAATGTTTGAGAGTCTCCTCACTCTAAGAAATGTAAGGATTTGGACATTCTGACTTGTGGACCTGTAAGAAAAACTGATGATCGTTTAAGGCTTCCCATCCGTGGTGCTTTGTCATGGTAGGGCAGGGAGACTAATACAGATTTTATTACCATGAGTTGTTCTGGAAAATTTATTGATTTTGTGTTTCTGGCTGCCTTTGTAATCTGATTGGATGTAAAATTGCCAATGACTCTATCTTCAGTAAAGAAACCTTTACTCGACCTTTCCATGATCTGGTAAAGCGATCTGCAAACTAACACCATTGTATAAATCTAATCACCCATTTAGAAAAAGCAAGGATATGAGTGAATCTGCATATAATTTTTTAAATTTTTTGGCAAATTAATGGTTCCTTATAATGTAATTGGACAAAATGGAACAAGCAAACTGTAATCTCAGGTATTTGAATCTCAGCTAAAATTTTAGAAATATGATCTGAAAATTTTTTATATGTGTCTGAAAGAAGATCTGTATTCTCTGTAGCAACAGTGCTGAAGTTGCTAAAAATTAAACACAAGACCTCTTCTGTTGGCTGACTGAACTATAGTGCAAATGGAACTACAGTATTGTTCGGTGCTCACTGTGAAACTCAAGGCTCTGATCGGAAGGAAGGGAATCCTGAAAGTTGCAGTGGAGATCATGGGAAGACCTTGAATAGGCAACATTATACTCCTATATTCTGATTATAATTAGGTCCATCTTGCTCTTGGGTCCTTGTTTTGGGGCAACAAAAATTGAAGCTAACGAAACAGCAAACAGCAAGTGGTGAAGAATGGCCAAATGTGTGTTTATTAAAAGGAATAAAAGAAAAGCTCTCCACTAGTCACAGAGGGTTGTTCAGTAAGGCAGACGTGGTGGAAATTCAGACTCGGGTTTTTGGAATTAGTGTAGGTGATAGAAAGCAGGGATGCTCCTTGTTGAAGGTAGGCCTTTGATGTCTGGAAAGCAAGCTGCTTCATTTGTATTTCACTTACTTCAAGGTCCTTCTCTTTTGGTTAAGGACCTATTCTTTGTCTCTTGCATCTCTTTAGACCCTCATATTCCCTTTTGGTATGCTAACTCATGAGGCTTCCACTTTTAATTTATTGTAAGTTACTTGTTCAGGACCTCTGCCATACCTGCCTAGCTTCTATCTCCTGGCTTTATAATGAATCTTCTTTTCCGGTGTAAGTTCCTCCTCATCCCTAGTGTGTCCAGAATGCTGACCATGAAATCAAAGTGTATTTTTCTTGAGCCTTAAAATGTAATAGAATTTGTGTGGCTGAGATTTGGACTTGGAGGAACCCTTGTCTGTTTCATTCTTTCCTATCTATGCCCATTTGAATGGAAAAGTATATCTTATGAATGTTGCACCATTATATTTTGGAAAATGATGACTTGCCTTGTTTCACACATTCACAATTACAGAAAGTTTGATTTAGGATGAATTGTAACTTAAGTCTTACCCATATTTGATTTAGATACGTAGAAGGGATTTTGGACTCCATATTTTAGAATTTATGCTAGATTGTCTTAAGCGTGATGTGGTCACTGGAGTGAGGTAAATATATTTTGCATGCTTATAAAACAAATTTTGATAAGCCAATGTGAAAAACTCAATAAATTGATTTGTGTCTCCCCAAAATTCACATGTTAAGTCCCATTGCTCCTGCTGTGAGTATTTGTAGGGAAGGTCTATAAAAAAGTAATGAAGTTTAGTCATAACAGTGATGCTCTGATCCAATGGAATTCATTTCTTTAGAGAAAATACAGCTGAGATCTCACACCCTTTCTCTACATGCATATACCAAAACAGATCAAAAGGGACAAAAGGAGGAATTAGTCTGTGCAAGCCAGGAAGTGAGCCCTTACCAGAAAATGAAGCCTCTTGGAACCTTGATCTTGGACTTTCAAGCCTATGGAAACATGAGAAAATATGTCTCTGTTCTTGCCATGGATAGTGGTACTTCATTATGGTAGCCTGAATAAGTAAGAGAAAGATAGTAATAAGTTTCAAGAGACCTCTCTTCAAACTTCCTACATTGTTATTGTTACATTTTTGTTTTCATTCCACATTTGGGAGGAATATATCATTATAAAAATATAGTGTGCAGGTGTACTCATGCACAATTCCCAGTCCCACAGTACCAATGAAAATATGAGCTTTGTATAGGGTATATATTATCATCACATTATATTCTACCACTTCTGCAGTGATCCTGATAATTTATGATGTTTTTATATATGTACATAAAGAGCAGATTCAATCATATAATTTATGTTTTCAATTTTGAAAGAGGTTTAATATTATATATGTGAACTCAAAGATTTTAACACATACAATTTTTGTTGTGAATCAAATTACATTAATATTTATTTATTTTTGGTACCGGGATTGAACTTGGGACCTTGCATTTGTGAGGCAGGCGGTGGAACAACTGAGCTAAATCCTCGACCTTTACATTAATTTTTATTATACCTATTCATTTAAAACTCTAAACTGAAAGTAGTAGACATAAAGTATTCAATGATACCTATGCCAACACATATAATAGAGGTTAGGATAATTTTGCTTATTTTGCTTGATACATATATACCTGACAATTTGAACTAGTTTCAATTCATGCACTTTCATATAGGTTTTACATTTTTTCACTATATTAATAAATAACAAATATTGTCAATAATAAATGACTTCTGAGTTGTTAATCTAAGAAACTAAAATTATGGATTTAAACAGAGCTATAATCCAGAATTAGACTTAGTTATTCACCTTGTTCAATACATTCTTATTATTTTCATTTTAAATACTTTGTAACTGTTGACAGAAATTCTCTCTTTAAATATTAAAAATGTCATTTTGAAAAATAATTCTAAATATTCGATGATTTGGGCTTTCACTGGACCTCATGAATGTAAAAATAGGAAAGTTTGTAGATAAATGAGCAAATATGTATGTTGAGTCACTAAAAAATTATCAATTGTATTCTGCATGCTCAAATATTTCATCACATTTTCCCTGTAGTTTCTCAAGCAAAAACAATGAAGACTTTGTTTCATAATATTTCATTAGAGGTAAAATTAATAGTATTTTAATAAACTCAATATTATATCTGAGTATTATTTTATTATTTTTGCATGATATGTCTAGAGTGCATGCAATGTCCTGCAGACAGTAATTTTTTTCCTACAAAGACACAAATTTCGTCCCAGAATTTGTTTTCTTCTTAATAATTGTGGTATTTTTGACATGGAATATAAACCAAATTTAATTTATTGGACATTGTAGTGAGTGAATCACTCTAGGATTTTATCATTTAGAAAATGCTGAACAAACACAAATCAGATAATACATAGACATTGATTCATTTCATCAGTGATTCTATTCAAACTATATAAGCAATGTGATATTCTTTGTGATGATGACTCAACAACAAAGAAAGTAAAGTGCCTGGTCACCATTCCTGAGTAGACTTTTATCTTCAAAACCATCAATGATCAGTCAGCTCTTTCCTGGATCACCTTGACTTTTGATCATTTTTTACCCCTTTGTGTATTTTAAAAACTCTAATACGATTACATTTAAACTCTTCAGATAAATTATGGGAATCTCATTTTAAGATCACCTGATTATCTATCTTAATTCCATCTAAAATTTCAATTGCCCCAAGTCACATAATATGAGGCATTCATAGATGTTGAATATTATGGCTTGGAACTTTGGGGACCATTATTCGGCCTATTACTAACATTTATTATAATCACATAATTTTAGATATATTTTTCTAATTTAATTTCTTACTATTCTGTTCCTAATTTGATGAATCTAATCTATGGTGTATTCCTTATTGTTTCTTGAAAATATTGATTTTATTCAAATATTGGGGCCCTTCTGCCACATTTTACTTGTTCATGGAAAGTCTTATTGTAGATTGATGCAATAATTCTTTGCTTCATTTTATTTCTTCAAATGTCCCCTTTTCAACATGTCCACTAAACAACTTACCTAATATAATATCACTATCATTTTATTGTCTTGTTTTTGTATAATAAATATATATATAGTCATTCCTTAATATTGTCAGTGCCCACATAGAATTTAACCACCATCAGACATACATGAAATACTATTAAAAGTTTGCTGCTGTGTGGTCCTAGACAAATTAATTTATCTAGATGTTGATTTGATTGGCTTAAATACTCCTTAGATAGCTAGAAAAAGATTATTTCTTATTATGTCCGTGAGAATGCTTCCTGAAGAGACTGGTATTTGAATTAGTGAACTAAGGAAAGTTTTCTCTCATGTAGGCAGGCAAAATCAATCAGTTAAGGGCCTGAATTTTTTTTTTTAAAGGCAGAAGAAAGTAATCCAACCCCTTCCTTCAGTGTAGACATCCTTTTTCTCCTCCAATGGACATTAGAACTCTAATGTCTTTGGCCTTTGAGACCTCCATCAGTGACCCCTGAATTGTCAGGTCTCTGGCCTTGGATTGAGAGTTATGCTATCAGCTTCACTGGACCTGAAGCCTTTGGAGCTGGACTAAGCCATGTTACTGGCCTCCTGAAGTCTCTATTTTGCAGATTATTTAACATAGGGCTTCATAGCCTCCACATTTATTTGAGCTAATTCCCCCAATCAAGCATATCTCATCTATCTAAATTTATCTTTCGGTATTCTTTTGGGTCTATCTTTCTGGAGAAACCTAATACAAGTAAAACAAAGGCTGAGACAAAACATTTTGGTTCTCCTTAGTGTTCTTAGCAACCAGAAGAGTAGTTGTTGAATGTATACATTCAAATATTTCTTACAGACATGGATGAATATACCAAAGCACGATTCTTACAAGGTTTATGGTAGGTACTTCACATTTATCTCTTTAATTCTCTCATCTTTCCAATGAGCTCATTTCTCACCTTATTCCATAGTTAAAAATAATGTATATCATGGAAATAAATTTATCTAGGACCACATAGTAACAAACTGCAATACTGCTTCATGGATGTCTGATTCTATACTGCTTGACAGCAAAGTCTAGACTGTCTAGTACATTATGCTGCTTTCAAGAGAATAGTTGCACTAACCTATGCATTAGAGACATTATAATCTTGATGGAGATGTAAACATTTAATTTAAAGGCATAGAAAAATTAGATAATGGAAGAAATAACTCAGTATCTGCTACTGAGTATGCTCCTATAAAATTTATTGAACATTTGTTGAGAATAAAGTTCTTTAGTATTTCTTGAATATTTGTTGAGAATAAAGTTCTTTAGTATTTCAGCCAAATGAAGAAAGCATTGAAATTTGAAGTCTCTGTGACACTTTCATAGAGACGTTGGATTTCAGCAACTTGAGAATTTCATGCTTCTTGATCTATCTGTCTCATTTTAGGATTTCCCAACGTGTATTTGGCAGAAGAATTTGGCTATGTTGAATACAGATAAATTAGAATTTGGTTGTGATATGTTTAACTTATTTTATAGATACTACAGTGGATCTCCACCCTGGCTGAATATCATAATCACATGGAAAGCTTTATAATACTTCCCCATGGATAACTCCCCTAAAAGATAGATAATGGGCCTGAGAAAGCTTAGGAGATTCCCCAGGTGGTTGTAATGTTCATATACAACTGAGAACCACTCCCAAGCCCATATGGAAGTGTGAACATTGAATGAAGTCCAGGGACTGCAGGCAGATAATTTCTTAGACCTAACAAAGTAATGGTTGCTTTAAATTATGCTTTGTTGATGAATCAGTATTTAAGTGGAAGTATAGTACTGTCTTTAGTCTAATTTCTATGTGCAATAAGCATATGAATAATATCTTTTAAATATCCAACAAGTCAGAATTGTGACATATGTATTCTAATTACTATAGAGTACACGGTAGTTTTATGTAATTCAAATGATCTTTTCAAGACTTCAAAATAGATATATTTTCCTTAAAATTTCTCAGAAGCAAAAAATTCTTTTCATTTTCTTTAGATAGAAGTTTTTCCATATGTTTCTTAAAGAAATAATAATTTTATTTGAAATCACAGGTGGGCTATTGGTGCAATAGTCTGAATAACTGAGAAAAAGTATTGCCTAAAATGTCCTCAGTCATTTTTTTTGTGTATCATGTATTTTCTTTGAGGAAAACTGATGCTTCTAAAATCCCTAAATGTAAGGTATACTGAATGTGAGCTGAATTCTTTTTCTATCAATTGTTAAAAAAAATTACCAGATAAACCAAGTAAGGGTATGTAGCCTAACTTTTTTTTTAGCATCTATATATTTTAATAATTGTAAATAATAATGCAGTTATTTTCTCCCTGGACAGAAAAATGAGCCTAGGTATTTTTAAAAGTAATTACAAATTGACTTCTTTATCAAATAGAATAGACAAAAAATTTAGATAGAGAACTAATAGTTCCTAATGGAATATCATTGAGTATCTGAATCTACGAATTAAAATTTAATATCTGAATCTATTCCCAGAAAAAGTCAAATAACATTTAAAATCACTTATAAAATCAACTCGAAATTAGTATAAATTTCTGTTTGTACTCTCACTTGCTTTAACCGCAAAACTCACCTTAATTACTGATTTGCTTAAGAAATATTATTGAATTTTATTGATTTTCATCAATTTTTCCTTAAAATCCTTCATTAGTCTGTATGTTCTTTCAGTAAGAGCTATCTGCAGTGTCAATCAAGGGGTCAGTCCAAGGGAGAGATTACAATTGAATGCATAATCACAAACCATGAAGGAAAATTTTATCCAAAATGAAAACCAAAGAGAAGCAAGGTAACAGCATGAGAAATTTCAGAGCTTTTGCAAGCATGTTTTCTGTGAAATTTCAATTTAATTTTCTGGATCTTTCTTTCAAGCTGCAGACTTTACACATAACATCTTTACTGAAAAAGCAGACATGAAAATATCCTTGAAATTGATCAGCTAAAAGTTGAAGTCAAATAATAATAAGTATGACTAAAAAGTGAGAAACTGTGAGAAAAAATAGGCAGAGCAATAGCTTTTGGTGTATGAGGAACTAGTGATCAAGGTAGTAAAATGCTTCGTTGCTATAGCAAAGGGGCAGCAAAATGGACATTTTGAGATTAACTCAGCAGGTGCAGAAGCCAGTCAATGGCTTTGAGCAGCTGCTCTGTACGTGTCACTGGGAATTGATGTTGATTTCACAAATACACCTTAGAGAGAGATTGAGCCAAGTGAATGAATATTCAGCTTCTTATTCATTCAGTTCCTCCTTTTCTCCCTTTGCCTCTTTAAGTAATAAGCAAACTACTTATGGAGCATTTCAGGCTGCATTGTTTAATTCTCTGTTAGTCAGCTGTGTCCTCACCAGGTACATGACTTACTTTTGAAATTGCTGTGGAATTATTCTAAAAATATAAAAGAAAAAGATTTTGACATTGTTTTCTTGCTTAAATTTCATTTTCCAATAGAGAAAAGTAAGCTGTGGTTTATTACCTGGTTTAAATCACATTAGAGATATCATGGAAATTTAAAATAATATGCCAGATTAATGAGACTTGAAATGGAGTTAAAGTTAATATATATTACTTAAAATTTCCCATATTCCTTTGTTTCTTTTCTTCCTATTTTTTTCCTTTTATTCTCCTGCCACTCTTTTCTCATTAGTAATTTCTTTCTTTAATCAGTTCTTTTTCTCTCAAACATTTCAAACCCTTTTTTATTCACAATGGTGAGGATAGTTGGGGTCATAGGAAATGTAATTGCACTTTGGATATGGTTTAGGGGCTAAGAAAGGAGAAAAATTTGTCCTGATGGTCTATGAAATCCTTGGGCTTACATTCCCTACTGGTAGCATTAGACATGTACCAAACACTGTCTTGAATTTTCTAATGCTTTAAAAGAAAGATTTCTAGTACTTTAAAAGGAAGATTAGTGTTTATATTGAGAAAGTTCTAATAAAATTATGAAAGATAGAAAACCTATAAAGGCAGAATAATATTTAAAGTTTTAATAATAAAATAAGTTTTATAAAAAGCATAGCTTCTGAATCAGCAAAACTGTACCAAATATATGCCCTTCAATTATATTTCTTTAGGGTGCTTCACAAATTTTAGATATAGAACCTAAAATATAAAAAAAAAACAATCATAGCAATGGAAAATAATATACTTTATTTTAGAAGAAAATATACCCTTTTCTTGTCATATCCTTGGTAACAACATTAAATCTAAACAATTAAATCTAAATTTAACATTTGATTGTAAGATGGATAAATGCAATTATTTTCCTGAAATTACTATAAATTAATTATATAAAATCATTTTATAAAAGGTCATTTCAAATTGGCTCTGTTCATTATTCAAGAGACTGCTATTCTAATTTGAATTAAAATGAACATTTCTTATATAATACACAGAATGATAAATTCTGTATGATTAAAATTTCATTTTTTACATTAAAATATTAAAAAATAGTATGAGTGAATTTGAAAGAATTTTTAAAATATATTAATGAAATGGCAACTTGCTTATCAAACTTTCCAAGCAAACTTTATCCATGATCATTTGAAGCTTTCTCTGGGAAATGATAGAGATGAGTAATTAGTCATTAATTACCTATTGAAAATTCATTCTCTCTCTTTAGTAACATTTTTCTGATAGAGGCAAGAATGAGCTGTTTACCACTTAAACCAAATCAAGCCAAAATAAAAACCTTCATTTTTTTTTCAGACTCCCTTGACATACTAAAGTAATCTAACATATTTCAAAGGTATTGGCTAGGCCTTCAAGGAAGAATGTTCACTCAAATCCTTTCCCTTTGCCTTTTATTTTCCCTGATTATGAACTAGTAATTGATACTGTAGTATTGAGCCTGTTGAGCAAAATGTAAATTGAAGCACTGCTGATGAGAAGAGACAGATGGAAGGATCTTGGCACCTGTTAGTGATGGTGAGGAGACACAGAATTAATTCTAAATTGCCTGATTGAAAAACTTGCCACATTTAAAGCTACTTTCACTCTAGGTTTATGTCTGGAGAAGCGAACAGTATTCAACATGGGTACATTAGCAACATTTCAATTCCAATTAGAGTTCTAGGCCCACATTTTCTCTTTTGTGTTCCAAAGGACAGAATTTCAACAAACCTCACCATAGAGGATGTACACAAAATTCATTCATACTCCTGCCTTTACCAAATAGTCTTATTAAAATTCCACACAGGTAACATGGATAACAAGCAGTGAAATGTCCAGGGATGGAAAGCAGAGGCAGTGAGAGTTAGATAAAGCCTCAATACATACTGATTTGAACTTGCAATTAAAATACATGTGAAGAGTGGAAAAGTTAACCAACAGACAAGAATCACATGTAGATTAAATAATTTTTTAAATTTTAAATAATTATTTCTCTAACATTTTAGCAAAAACATTCTCATAATCTTCATTTTTGCCATGAATATTTTTTGTATAAATTCAATAAGCTCTTGCCCATAATGGTAATTTCTTAAAGAAAAATATATTTAAATGGTAGTAATTGTCAATTTCTTCTTTTTTAAGTTCAACATTTATTTTTTCATTGATTGTTTTTATTTTTTTGACTGAATATTCGTAGGATGTAATGATCACATTTACTGTAGAGAACTAGTACATGTACAGAACATATTTCAATTTTTATTTCTCCTTTTAACTCCACCCCCTTTTATTTCACCAGCATCAGATTAACTTCATAAGATCTTATAAGGTAAATAAATTCAGTTTTACAGTACAGGACAAACCTTGTTTATATGGTATTTAAACAGAAAATTTTCATTTCAACCCTAGATATTTTCTTTCTTTAAATTATTCCCATAAAACATATTTGTACACATTCCTATTATCTATTACTGTTATTTTGCTAATTATGATATTAAATGTAGGTTTGTTAAGAAATTAGTACATTTTATAGAAATAGATAAATAAGTATATAGAAATAAAATTACATAATGATTTCAAATTCTTCACATAGTAATGAATAAATAAAACAAATAGATAATTGTAACAGATCTTAATAATTGTTCACTCAGTGATAGCCATATGGATTTTATCCAGCTATTTTATTTTTAACATATTAGAAAAATATTTTCTTTTTATTTAAATACATGAATTATAATAGAAAGAATATGCTGCAAAATATATTAATAAAATAAAATTTTAAAAGAATGATATATGGTAAATTTTACCATGTTATTAGAGATAAAATAAAATTTAAAAAAGAATATAGGACACCATAATTTTGGTGATCCAAAATTTTAATATCTTTTTACTATATGACTCTGAGAATTACACAATATTCTGGACAGGATGTGGAAAGTAAAATTGGCTTCGCTAAATATAACATTCTTACCACCCTCTTCCTTATATTGTACTCAGGCTAATGAAGTTTAAAACTTTCACAATTTTGACACATAAATAATACTAGTAATTCATATTTAACTTTAAACAATTAATTTCCCTAACATTATCTGGTGTTTATGTAAATAACTAGAAGCAATTATAGATAGTATTGTTAATCTTCTTAATTTCCTTTTCCACAGGGATCATTTGATTGGATAATAATACTTTGTTTATGCAGGAAATTTGTTTACCTCTAAATGCAAGACATTTTCTTTCTATTACAGCTGAGCACTAAAGCTTGTTGTGACCATCTTGGATCATAATGTTTTTGTAAAAATAATTTACTGTGGTTCCTAGCTTGTTTAGGTCTGAAAATCTGGTATAAATGAATTTTATGGTCTTACATAGATTATATATATATAAGTTTTAAGTGTGTTATATTCATTTAAATGCAGTTTATTGTTACTGATAGGTTCTATTATAAAATTAAAATGAGATTGTTAATAAACAATTGACCAAAAATCTATGAAAGTTGGCAAAGGCTTATCAAAAATTAACTCTTTATGACAAATTATTTTGGATGTCCAATAGCTCCCCTTGTTATGGGAGTATGTAACAGGCTCTAGTGGAGGTCTGAAACAATTGTTAGCAATTAATTCTATATACATTATACTTTTTCACATATGCAGGTAGGTATTAATGATAAAATTTAATTCATTAATTAGGTAGAATAAGATATGAAAAATACTTAATATAAACAGAGCAATTAACAATATGCAGTAATAAAATTACATAAATGTGTTTTCTTTCTCTGTAAAGGTGTCTTACAGTATTTATTATACTTCATCCTTTTTGTGATGTTATAAAATGATTTATTATACCTATGTGAAGAAATGATATATCATGCCTATGTGAAGAAACAAAGTGAGGTGAATGTTGGGCATGGGGACATGTTAGGCCACTACTGACTTTCTGATAAATATGAAGGAGAATTATCTCCTTCAAGCATCCTAAATCATTGAGTTTCCTGGTTGGATGAGAGAGAAGTTGATGTCTATGGTTGGAGATTCTCAAGAGCTGAAGATTCATTTGGTCAAAACCTTTGGAAGAATTTCGTGATCAGAAGTTGTCTCTTTTTTTAAAATTCAGAAATGTGTTACAGTAGACGTAATATTTCCCTGTTCCATAAATGACTTAAATGCTTCATTCTTCCTTGAGTTTGCACTTCATAATTTATCCCTTAAATCTGCAATTTAAATCAGTGACAAAATTTGAAAACGCGTCTATTTGAGTTTCTGTTTCCATTTTTTCTCATCTTCCTCATCCTCAGTAGATGATTCAACAAGTTCTCTGAATGCCTCATTTCTTAACACTTGTTAAATTTCTTGTACTTCTTCATCACACACCACTGAAATCATGAGCATGGAAGCTAGCAAAATGTACTAACTCATGGTAACTCTAAAAATAAAAATAAAGCTATTTATTTTAACATTGACTGGCTGTGTTTGACATAATCTCAAAAATATCATATATTCAAATCTTTTATAAAAAATAATTTCCAAGTCACTATTGAAGAAAATCTATATAAATGGAGCATATACCATTTTCATGGATTGCAGATCAATATTGCATACATATCAATTATCTCCAAATTTCTGTATTGCTTCAATAAAATTTGGATTAAAATATCTCAATATTTTGGCCAACTGAGTTGATTGTACATGTGGAAAGGCAACCATTCAAAAAAAATTAAGAAATTAATTAATTTTAAATCTTCAATTGTCATTTATCTGGTTTAATAAAAATTTACAATAACTTGGACTGATATATCTAAACAGGGAGAACCCAAAACAAAGCCATTTACTGATTTAAAAATCAAAAACTATATTATATATTATTTAGAGTTATCTAAGTAGATACACATATGTAGATATTTAGATATTTATTGTATTATTTACTTTTTCCTTGCTTGGATATAATACTTGATATCCTAAATTTATAGGAAAAGAAGGTTTATTTTGTCTTACAGTTTGTAGAAGTTTCCCTCTGGCTCCAAGCCAGAGTGGGATAGCAGAGGGGCATGAAAGAAGAGAAACAGCTCATGATATGGTAGCAGGAAGGAGAGAGAGAGAGAGAGAGAGAGAGAGAGAGAGAGAGAGATTAATGGGGGAAAAGAAGCAAGAAGCTATACACTTGCAGGACACGTCTCCAACTAGCCTTCACTTTCCAAATCACATTAGGTGTAAACTCATTGGGACTATCCACTGATGAGTATCACTTCCTCCCATGATGTAACCCCTCAAAAGCTTCACCTATGAGTGTATGAGGCTTTCAGAGACAAGCAGATAAAACCCATAATAGTTATAGAATTTTTATATCAATACAGATTTAGAATCATGTGCAAAAGGAGGCATAAAATTTCCTATGAAGTCCTACAAAAATGGATCAGAACTAAAATATTGGAAAGTGAAATTCCACACACTTTTTCCATGAGTCCAATATTATTCAGCATAGGTGATTATAGAATCAAAAATAAAAGAAACGAAATTGTATCTGAATAGTGATAACAACATTATTTGCAATATCTGTGTTCTAGTCACTTTCTCATTGCTGGTACACAATACCCAACACCCATAAATTCAAAGAGGAGAGGTTTATTTTGGCACAGGTGTCTCAGTCTCTAGTTGTCTCACGTCAAGGCAGGAAAGGAATGTTGCGAGGGTCTGTGGAGAAAAGCTGCTCACATAATAGTGACCAGAAGGAAGCAGAGAGAGAAAGAAGTTAGAAAGATAGATATTCCCTTCCAGGTCACCCCTCCAATTGTCTTCTTATTCCAGCCAGGCCCCACCTCCTAACAGCATATTCAGTTATGGATTCACCAGTGAATACATCCACTGCTGTGTAGAACACACTCATGATCCAATCACTTTGCAGCTGTTGAACACATGAGCATTTTGGGGACAGGTTAGATCTAAATTATAACAATTTGGAAACAAGCTAAATGTCAATAAATAGATGAAGAAAAAGCAAAATATCATATATATATACATACATACATAGGTGTGTGATTTTATTCATTGAAGAAAAATGTTAATATAATGAAATATGATGTTATTAGGGAATTCAAAGTAATGAAGTAGTGATGCATGCCACAATTTGATTGGCTTTCAAAATATGCTAATTTTAAAAGCTGTAAAGCCATAATTAAAAAGTTATAATGAATGCGTACTATGATCCCTTCATACTAAAGATTAAAAATATTGATTTCTACAGCAACAAAAATATATTAATGGTTGATTATAGATGAAGGTGGGTTATGATGGCATTTAGATTTCATAGCTATCATTTTTTGTTTTTTCTCTTTTTCTTCTAGTACAAGGATTGAGCTTTTTTTTATAATGTTTTGAGATAGTGTCCTAAATTTTTATTTGCAAAGGCTAGGCTTGAATTTGTGATTTGTTTGCCTCATCTTCCAAGGTCTACTGGAATTAAATGCCTGTAGAGTTTATTTTTGCTGTGACTAAACTGTTTAAAATTGACAATGATGTTCACATGTATGTGGGAATGTGCTAAAACCCAACAAATTGTACACTTTAGTGAATTCTATGATACATAAAACATATTTCAGCAAAGCTATTTTAAAGTGAGATATTATTCACATAGGAAAATTTGTTCATGAATTTATTTATTAAAAATAGAATATGTAGGTCCCTAATGCATGTATAAAACATTACTTTGAATGACTTATTGTTCACTCAAATTTAAATTGTATAGAAAAATTCATTATCACTTAGAGTTGGACAAAAACAATTATACATTAGTCCATGATTTGTAAGCATATTTTGACAAAAAGACTTTGACAATTATTTTCAAAGTCAGTAACAGAATAATTTTTTTTAAATACAGATCATTTCTTTGGGGTGAAAGAGATAATTCATAGCTAATTACAACCAAAGAACCAAAACACTGCATTTTTAAATGGAAGAAATGGGTAATGAAAGTAAAGATAGAAGCATTAACAGTAGAACAAAAATTCTATTAAATATTTGGTATTAATTAACCTTAACTCCAGACAATCAGAAACTCTCTGTGATTATAACTGGACAATGAATTTAGTCAAAGAGATTTACATCTTAATTATTACATTTGAACATATTCCATCTGGATATTTGTAGTTCTTGCCTCAATGTTCACAATAATAATAATGACAATAATAAAAGAAATTTAAGGCTTTTTTGGTATCAATTAAAAAGTAGTTCAATTTTTATTTAGTGTAGATAGTGGCAGATTTTGCATTAAAACTAATGTTTGTTAATCATTGTTCATAAGTGAGGTCAAAATTACAGATGCAAATGTAGTACATAAAACCTTTGAATTAACTAACATAGGTGAGATTGCCTAGTAAATAATGAGAGAAGAAATTAGACTCACAGAAGGGCTTCAATTATGGTAGAGGAGAAATGGCAGAGAAGAAGTCTGTAGAGTTGCCAGAAAAATAAATTTCACAGAAATATATAAATTGGATTTCAAGAGTTTGATGATATATAAAGAATCTTATGACATAATCAAAGAACTTAGAACACAAAAAGTAATCAAAATGTAGAAGATGTAGAAAAATGTAGAAGAAAAATTTATCCTGGATGTTCTTGCTTTTGGAGTTAGATATCATTCCTTTATCTATCATCTCTCCTCCCTCCATTTTATCTGCTTCTGCTTCTATACACAAATTCATACACATTTTTGTCTTGTAAGTTCATATATAAAATCTTTCTCAAGTGAAAAGCTAATTCTAAACTTTAGAACATAATTCATTTCATGCTTTCCTTATGGTTGCAGAAAACATGAATGATAAAAGTAGATCGATTTGTATAGCAAATATAAGATGAAATATGACAGATAATTCATAGACTGAACATAAGGAGAAAATTAATGAAACATGCAGAATTATTGAAATTTAAAATCATTACTATATTACATTTGTTCCACGTCAGGTGGTGGTATTGTTTTGTTTTAGAACTTTTTTGGTAATATTTTTACTTTTAGAGATTATATCTCATTTTGTTATTGATCTGTACTTCTCTGATGATGATATTTAACATTTTTTCATCGGCTTAGTAGCCTCTTGCCTATCTTTTTTCCATAAAGTTCAAAATATTTTTTACGCACTTGAAAGTAGTTGATTTTTCTTCTTATAATCACATAATAGAAGTACAGTAAGGGAAAAACAACAAAAGGATATGGCCATATTTTAGGGGATGAAAATATTCTATATTTTTGAATTGAACATTTTATAAGGGTTCAGTTTTTCTTAAATAAATTGTATTTTAGTGAATTTAATAAAATATCCAAAGGGAAATTTTCATTATAAAAATGCTGAAATATTTGTGCCAATTGACACAGA
>NW_004624867.1:2474215-2509920 GCF_000247695.1 Heterocephalus glaber
AGTTTCCTTTTGAATTAAGTGTGTTTCTTGTATGCAGCATATTGTTGGATTTTGCTTCTTGACACACTCTGCCAGTCTATTTCTTTTGATTGGTGAATTGTGACCATTAATGTTGATGGTTATAACTGAAACGTATTGACTTATCTTTGCCATAACTTTTTCTTTTTGTTGGGTTCTCCCCCTTTACATTTAATTTCTTGTTCTGCCAGATGGGATCATTCTGCTTTGCTTCCTGGGGTTGTGATCCTCAATGTCTGTTCCTAGGATATTGTATACAATTCTTTGGAGCACTGGTTTGGTATTCACGAAGTTCTTAAGGTGCTTTTTATCATGAAAGTATCTTATTTCTCCATCAATTTTGAAATATAGTTTGGCAGGGTACATCAGTCTGGGTTGGAGGCTGTTTTCTTTTAGGGCTTGGAATATGTCACTCCAAGCTCTTCTTGTCTTGATGGTTTGTGTTGAGAAGCCTGCTGTGATTCTGATAGGCTTTCCTTTGTATGTGATTTGTTTCTTTTCTCTAACTCCTTGTAGAACTTTGTTCTTCTGTTGATTTCCTGGAATCTTAACAATTATATGCCTATGTGTAGATTTTTTTTTTTTTGATCAAGGCTATTTGGAGTCCTATATGCCTCACCTATCTGTATGTCTAGTTTTTTTCCCCTGCTTGGGAAGTTTTCAGCCATTACTTCTGTGAAGAGATTTTTTATGTTGTCTGCACTCTCTTCTGTTTCTTCTTTGACTCCAATCAGTCTTATGTTATTCTTTTTTGTATCATCTAGCAGCTTCTGGATTGATTTCTCATGTTCCCTTATAATTTTGAAGCAATTTTTCTTTTCCTGGCCATTCATTGCAATCTTAGCTTCTTTATCTGAAATTCTGTCCTCACATTGGCTCATTCTGCTGTGTAGATTTTCAGTGGAGTTTTTCATCTCCTGGAAATCTATTTGCATCTGTTTTCTGGATTCCATTTGTCCCCTGAGTTCATATTCCATCATATTCCTCAGCTCCTCTCTAGATTTATTAATCATGTCTTGAACTAGGAGCACAATCTCTCCTGTTATCTGAGAAATTATTTCTGATTTCATTTTTTCCAGATCCTGTTTTGTTACCAGTTCAGTGGGTCCAGGTGGTTGAGTATCAGTGTTCCATCTCATTTCCCTTTGGAGTTGCTGTAGGCAATCTGGAAGTCTGGTTTGGAGACTTATTTACATGTCTTCTCATATCATCCTGGGGGGCAGTGCTCTTGGCACCTGCACAGCTCACCTCCTCTGAGATGGGATAGGTGGGACACAGGCCAGGAGGAGCAGGATGGATGGTGCCTGGGAAGCCCCTTCCTCTGGGCCTGGAATGGTGGGAATGATAGAGGCCCAAAAGCCCTTTACTCTGGGCTGGGAGTGGCAGGATGGATGGCAGCCCAGAAGTCCCTTCCTCTGCGCTGGGAGTGCCCAGACCTATCTCATGAAATTTAAAGAATATGATCCACATATTTTTGTTTCATTTCCCAGTTCCAAATCAATTTCCCATATTTGTAACTACTTGCATTAATGTTGCTTTCCATCTAGACACAGTAATTCTTGGTACATAGTTTTATATCTCTGTGGACCCAAACTTAGTTCAGATGCCATTTAGAGCTGGGTATGAGACTGTGAACTAAGGGAAATTATTTTGCTGCTGAAGCCTCACTTTCTATATGTGTAAGTGAATGCTGTGGGTAATGTGCTGTATATTTCAGAGATCCATGAGGATTGGGTACAAATAAAATACTTATCATAATAGTGTACTAAGTATGTATTCATATTATATAAATAGAACATAATAAGAATTGACTAGAATATGAGATTCTATGAATAAAGCAAATAGCTCTTAAGATTATATTTTGTATTTCAGCATAATATTATTTATGCTTCTCCACTATTGGAACTACCACCACTATTATCACAAGCAACACATGCACAATCTAAAATCCCACTTCCATTTTGAAAGTAGAAGATAGGTATTTCAGGTTAGGTTTTTTTGAAATAATGTTATCAAAACCTTAGGTATGTTTGAGTATATTTCTTCTGTATTATAGATTAACTGCATTTTGTTCATGGCCTTTCAAACTTGATGAAGAATCAAATGTTTTCTAAGTATGTGTAAGATGCAATATCTTAATTATTTTGTGGATTAGGTATAAACAGCACACATGTGTAAATATCAAACAGTTTCTCTAGTGTGAGAAACTGAAAGTGTAAATAAGGACTAAAACATATAATAGATAATGTGAAATAGGAAGAAAAGGTGCAAAGTGGAAAGGGAAGTGGGAGGGGTGGGGGAAAGGAAAGAAGGGAATGGAGCTAATATGAGAAAATGAAAAAATGGAAAGAAAATCTTTGTAAATAGGGAGGGATGGAGGGGTTGAAGGAAGGATGGGGGAAGGGGGAAATATAAGAACCAAGAGAGATTATGTAAAGGTGCAAATTTCCAATGATGAATGTTATTATATTGTATACCTAAAATGTACCAATGATTAAAGTGAATAATTGATAATGTGAAATAGGAAGAAAAGGTCCAAAACGGTTGTGAAAGTGGGAGGGCTAGGGGTAAGGAAAGAAGGGAAAGGAAAAATTATGATAAATGGAAAAAATGGAAACAAAGTCTTTGTAAATAGGGAGTGGTGGAGAGGGTGAGTGGAGTGCAGGGAATGGAAAAAAAATAAGAATCAAGATACATCATGTAAAGATACAAGTTCCCAATAAGAAATGTAAATGTATTGTATACCTAAAATGTACCAATAAAAGAATTTAAGGGAACAAAAAGAATGTGTGTTTTTAATTTTGGCTCATAGAAGAACAGATTTATTTTTATTAATTTTATGATTACAATATTTAAAATACTTTTCTTTTTTTACCTTTTCTGTCTATGTAATTCTCACTATGTATTTTCTAATACAGTGGAAAAAAATTTCATAAAATGCTTTATTTTATCATATCCCTCTCCTCACATTTTTCCTAATTTCAGTAATGAGTTTGGAATAGATCATTCATGGCTATTGTCAATTTAAGTTGGTAATATATAATAATAATTTAAACTGTACTATCTTTAAAAGAGACAGAATTCATCATTATATCAATTAAATGGACCAGAGAAAATGCTTTTATGAAAACTATTTGTTATAAACAGGTGTCCTCAAAGTTTATTGTGCTAATAACCAGTAAAAGGTCACCTGTGATACCAGTTAGCATTGCAGATCCCTGAATCAGACACTAACTCTAAGGTGGTAGGGAGTCCCAGGGAAATCCTGAGGGTGACAAGTATTTTAAGTCATCTTAGAATTATTAGTACTCAGTAGATAATCATTTCAGACCCTGCAAAAGAGAGTTATCTTTGCTGGACACCAAATACAATAGTATTTTAAACCAGTAAATGATAAAATACCTACTTATATTTTTATGATGTTACTTCTGTCTAAAATGTACAGCCACACTGATTTTTACATTAAATTTTGAGTAGATTCTGAAGGAATTTTAATATAACCTCAATTCTATATACAATTTAATTTATGAAATTATTCCCTAAAATCTTTTTGTAGTTATTTGACCAATACATAGCACAAGTTTGAAAAAATACTTCTGAAATTATATATAGTGTTCATAAAGAGAAGTCACAAAACTAATTGTTTAAATAAAGTTCACAGTTTATTAAACAGACACTTTTAAGTAAAAGGAAAAATGTCATTAAAATTTAGCTTTAAAAAGACTACAAGAAACTCTAAAAAATATTTATCTTGCCAATCAGAATTTGGGACTATATCAATGAATCTCACTTAATGTTTTCATTTTTAAACTCAGACTTTGAAGTTCTTATGAAGATATAAAAAATCATACATGGCAACACTTTCTGAAATTCCTGACCTTGAAAGGAATATACAGTACAAAATACTTTCATTTGGTTAATAATATATAGATTTTTCCTCACATGCAAGGGCATATTTGTTTTTCTCTAATGCACATTGTCATCAAATACTTACCCTTCATTCTGAAATAGAAAATTTAATTTATTTTGCTCTTAATATATGTCTTTGAAATTTTAAAATCCATTATACCTATACTTGAGCTAGAAAAAATCATAAAATTGCCTAAATTAAAATTCATAATGTGTTATTACTTAAAGTATGTTTAAAATTTTGAATTTTATACATAATTTCTACTTGATATAATTTATCATTCATCTTTTTGTTGAAGGATTAGATGGATACATAAAGGGATAAAGGCATTTATGCCTAGACAAAATGAGACACTCATACAGACATCAGAGAGATAAAAAAATTTTCTCCATTATAGCTTAGACTTTATTTCTTTTTAAATATATTTTTAACAGTTTCGTCATCATTATACATCTCTTGTGAAACACAATGAAATTTTCAATATCTTTTTGAGTCCAGATGAGGTTGAACTTATCAGGTGGGTAAGGAAGATAAAACTGAATTGAATGCAATATAGTGTGTTTTATTGGACTGCAAAATTTGTGGAATATAGATATATGAGTTTCTGCAGATTGTTTTCCATTTTTCCCTAGTGAATACTTTGTGTTCTTATTCCTAATCAAACACTGAAAGTGCAATGATGTTCACAATGCCCTAAGGAAAACTTCCAAAGTTCTAGAAACTCTGTTGAATTATTAATTTTAACATATGCTGTAAAGTGTGAACAAATCATACACAAATATATTCATATTCTCAATTGTTAAGGAATAAGAAAAGTTAAATCCAAAACCATTCCATGGAAAACTCATTACATAATAAATGTAGACACTATTTCCAGTTATGACTTAGCAGTGATTTCTACTTCTTCATTACACATTTTTGACTAAATGTTTAGTAACAACACTTTATCTCTATTGTATTTTCTTTCTAGCTTGATATGCCTGAAAAATAATTATACTTACAAGGAACTTTGCAACTGTATATGACAGCAAAACAGAAGTAATGTATTCTACATATGAGAAATATCCTTAAAGGGTGTGGTAAAACACTCTTCTTTCTATTTGTATTCCCACTGATTGTAATCTGTATATGAATGCTGAAATTCCCTCCAAAAGCTTAGACCTTTAGAGTCAATGCTAAATAGAAATTCTTGAGTCCCTTACAATATTGTGAAGTTTCTCTCCAAATTCTAAAATTCCTACTTTTGTTTCTGTGTTTTATAAATTAGAAATAAATTGTATTATGTATAAGTCATTATTACATTGTTCCTTCCAGGCAACTCAGTCTTAACTAATAAATCATCACTAGGAAATTTAAATTTTAAAATTGAGAAAAAAATGTAGTAAAATAAAATGTAAGATAATTATCACACTTCATAAAAAGTTTATATAAACATTGTATATAATACTGCAGGATTGTAAATCTATGTTGACATTTCATTGATATATTTTAATAGAAAAATGTTAAAGAACATTTTTAATTTATATATAAATAAATTGTGAAGGGCATTTTGAAAAACAAGGGTCATAATGCTAATATATGTGATATTCACTTTATCCAAGTGTTTCATAGATGAGTTTAAAAATAAACATAGTCTTGAAAATACTGACATCCAGTTTGGGTAAAAACGAATTAATAAATTTCCAATTTAATTACTATGGCATTTATATTTACAATGATATTTCATCTTCTATAAATTTTCATTGTAAAATTATATTTAAAATATTTTCCTAATTTGTTCAGTGACAATTACTTCCCAGACATTAAAAGATCTTCTAGATATTGGGGAAATGAGATCAGGTACAGTTTTATGTCAATAATTTTTTTGTTTTTGTAGTTCATCTTTTGAGACAGGGTCTCACTAAGTTCAGGCTGACTTTGAACTCACTGTGTGGCCCAGGCTGGCCTAGCAGTAATCATCCTGCATCAGCCTTATGCTATTGACTTAATGCCAAACTACAGGGCCTAATTACACATGTGAAGAATAAAGTATCAGGGCACCTAAAGATATCACAAGTCCTCAAAGACCATGGGCAAATTGCTTCAAAAACTTCTGCCTTGAAATACTATTCCTTTGAAATAGTGTAAAAGAGATGTATCTTCCAGTAGTTTGGGAAAATATTTTGGAATGCATTTTCTGCATCATTCACTATTTAGTTTAACCTCCACTGTGTCTCACACTAACTTATTTGAAGTCACTCGTGAGATGAATTTTTTTTCCTAGGGTAAAAGTCTTCCAGAACATAATGAAGTATTTCATTCTTTTTCTAAAATTTCAATGTTAAGATACTTTCATAAATATTGCTGACCAACAGTATGATTTTAGTATACCTTGAACATAAATACTCCAAAATATCACAAAGTAGTGGAAATTAAACTAATGATTCATTGCAAATTTAGGTGAACTTTGAAAAAAAATCAAGTACACTCTCAACTCTCATCATAAATCAATGAAATTTCAGAAATATTAAAACATTAAAACCTCAAAAATTAATAAGCTTACTCTTTAGGTGAGAGAGTCGAAAACAGACAAAAGACAAACTAAATATCTATGTTGACTTCAAAATCAATTCCAGCTTACTAACTTTTCTCCAAGAATTTGATGCTAGTTCTTTTGAGAAGCGTTACAGATTTGCGCCATTATGTTATATACAGGGCTTCCTCCAAAGAAACTTGAACTGTACTGAGGCACTTAAAAAAATTATTTCCTTCTATTCAACTTCCTCCTTCCCCTTGTAGCCACCTGCTTGAAAACAGTAGAGGTTCTATTCCCTATGGAACCTTGTGACTGTTGTCATGTTTTTTCATGTCATAACCAAGGCTGTTTGTTTCTACTTTCTTTTTTGTGTAGTGCCATTCACCTCTTTCATGGTTTCTGCTACAAATTACTGAATTACATTGATTAGTGAAAATATTCTTCTTTAATTTGGTTTACTTACAACCCTTTATTTTAAACTGCTATTCTTATTTTCTAGGTTATCAGATGAAAAAAAGACAAATTGATTTTCTCTCAGCACCTCCTAAAGAGCTTCTTGTGAACTAGTGTTAAAAATAAGTAACGATTTTATTTCCTTCAAACTTTCTCTACCTCTGCCAATAATCATCATATCAGAGCAAGTACAACCCTCCCATAGGAGGAAGGATTTCACTTCAGGCACCGTGAGTGTGGAGGGTAAGAGGGAAAAGTGATACACTGGCCATGTTATTAATTTGCTTTGGGCCACAATTCCTCATAAAATAGTTGTAAACTATCTTCTTTTCATATTTTTATGGTTTTACTCAGTTAAGAATAATAACTCAGACACACAAGTTTAAATATCTCCCAGTGTCTTGTACATGAAAAACACAAAATATAAATAAGCAAAATGAATGATAGATAATAGGAAATAAGGAGACAGATCTTTCAAAGAAGGGAAGGGGATCAAGAGATGGAGGGAAGGAAAGGGAATTGCAGGATAGAAAAAGAATTAAGGTGGATTGTGTCCTCCCTACAGGAAACGTAAACATTCTGTAATGTAAACATGTGTCAATAAAAATGAAAAAGAATATACAACTATTTTATCAAAATCTTGCGCCTGTGTAGTAGTAACATTTCAAAACATCTATTAAAAATGAATACATTCATATACTTTAGTATATATCGTAATTTACATAAGATTTTAGTCAAATTCCAAAAACAATTTTTCACAAAATGGAATGTGACTTTTAAAATATAAAATGGATAAAACTTTCAGTAAAAAGTGTTTTAATAAAGGACAATAATTTGTGGAGCAGAATTGAGTTTTAAAATCATATATTTGAATTTTATTTTATTTAAATACAGATATTACGAGGCATACTTCACACAAACTAATCTCTATGAGTGAAAAGTATAGCACTTGTGACATTTAATGAAATAAAACCAACTTCAATGTTAGAAGAAATTATATAGTAAACAGCTGAATTTTTAAAGCAAGCTCTGGAAATGTGACCTACATTGTATGATCACATTACAATAAATTATGAGAGTGTTTTGAAATATCATTTACATGTTATCAAAAATAATAAAAGAAGAAACTGTTTTCAACTCTACATTTGAGTAGATTCCTATGACTTCATTTAAAAATGTGTTAATTTTAACAGGATATATATGAATTGAGAGAGCTGGCTTTGCTCTACTATACAGAGATCACACTACTTGCGTTTGGATTTACAAAACCCAACTAAAAGTATCTGCTGCTTACATATGAAATTCTTTTTTTCTGGATGCTATCACGGAAACCTAGAGAACTAGAATATTTTAAAAATCATTTTGACAAATTCACTGAAGTATGTATTCCCAGTTCATCCTAAATATAGCAAATAAATCATTTATCATTAGCTTTTGTATAGTATTAAGTAGAACTTTATAGAACTACTCCACACCAAGTTGTTACAAAATTTACCTTGCAGTTGATAATGGTTGGATTATGTCTAAGAAGTCCACACAACTTCACCTTGAAGAAATCATGTGTTATGCAACCAAATAACATCTATTTTTGCAAAAATAATCCGAAATTATTTTACCATAGAAAAAGTCTTATTTTTATCTCATTTTATAATACAATTTCATGGAAATTTTCTATAAAAATTCCCTCAAAATAATTTTAATATGAAAACTGTATCATTTATTTCACTTAAGGAAACTTTCCTTCCTCAAAGCATCTCATTAGATTTTTCTACAACTCACCTCACTGAGTAATGTATACAGAGACTTCAAAGAGCAGTTGAATCCTAGATACCAAATATTTATCTTCACTCTAAGCTTTCCAAAAGAAGCTGTGGGCTTCTGACTACAAATCTAACTCTATATTTACCATCTCCATATGGATGCTCAACAAGCAACTTAAGATTATAATGTTCAAAACTGAAGTCAAATCTCTTTTTCTTCAAATTTGCTCTTCCTAAGTCCTTTTTCGTAATACTGCCAATCTCTCATTCAGTTGCTCAAGTCATCCTTCCCTGATAGAACATTCAGTCCACCGGCAATGTCATCTTCAGACTATACTTTGTATGTCAACTTCTTTTCACACCACCTATATTTTAGTCAACACAGCTGGAGTGCTTCTGTAGTGCTGGAAATCTATGTGATGCCAATCTCTGTTCCAGCCCATTTAACTGTAACTTGCATAAAACTGCATGTCTCGAGTATCAAATAGTTTACATTTATGACTTCAATTTCATTTAATTCTACCTCTTATTACTTTAACTCTTTGTTCTAGTCCTCATGTATGCACAAAAGTTCTTTTAGGACTTCTGTATTTCCTTTTGCTTCTTATCAGTCTGGGCTGCTGTAACAATACTATAAATTGTTCCTAAATAACAAACATTTACTCATTTCCCTCAGTTTTAAAGATTTAAAAGTCCAAGATCCAAGCTCAGGCAGAAGTGATGTCTGGTAAGGGCTCTCCTCTTACTTTGCAGAAGGCCACATTCTAGCTCCATCCTCACATGCCTGACACAGTCAGCTTTTATTTCTTTCTCTTTTTGTAAGAGTACAAATCTCAATATGAGGGGTTCTTTCACAAAACCTCATCTAAACCTGATTACTTCCCTAATGCAGGGGCTGCTGCGGGGGGCCAATCTCAGTCTGCTCTCCTCTTCTGGGCTTCCTCTGCGTGAGCAGTGGGAGTTGTACACAATCATCATGGCGGTGGCCGGGGCCCCAGATGGCATGGCGGAGTCAGGCATGGACACCAAGGCCGAAACGGTGGTCCCCAAGGAGCCCGCGCGGACCCTGAGCTGCGTGGAGGCCGAAGCTTTGGCGGGGTCAGTGGCCAAGGACTCCTGCGATGAGCAAGGCATTCTGCAGCCGGCCCGGCCCAGCCTCCTGGGAACCCCGAGGCCCAGGCCTCGCTCACAAAGGTGAAGACATAGGTGGCGGAGCGGGCAGGGAGGTGGAGCTGGTGGACCTGAAGATCATTTGTAGCAAGACCAAGCACGATGTGAAGGTCCCCCTGACAGCACAGGTTCTGAGCTGAAACAAGATTTACTCCATTACAGGTCTCATGCCTGCCATGCAGAAGGTCATGTATAAGGGCTTGTCCCTGAAGATAAGACACTGAGGGAAATGAAAGTGACCAGTGGGGCCAAGTGTGGAGAACGAAAGGTTGAAATAACCTTGAGAGACCTCTGAGTCTCTTGAGAACATAATAAATCCTGGATATGCAGCTGGCACAAAAACACGGATGGTTACTTGTAACGAGAGTGGTTAAATAGAAAGAGTTCGAATGTCTGCAGTGCAAGGGAACGTTATTCCCGGAGTTGTAAAGATACATTTGACCTTTTCCCTGGAAAATAATTAGTCGCCGAATTATGTGCAGAGGAGGGGTTGGGGGTTGTGGAAAAAGGCATATAAAGGGCAATAAAGTGGGAAGAGGGGTCTCTCCTCCGCCTCTCTCTCCTTTTTCTTTTCCTCAGAGGTTGTGTTTTTCTTTCATCCTCTCCCCTCCTCTCAGGTACTGTTCGACTAGTGACGGCTGGCACCGTCAGCCAAGAGCATGGTGTTTGGCTCCACGATAAATGACGTTTTAGCAGTAAACACACCCAAAGATGCTGCGCATCATGACTCCAAGGCTGAAGAGAACAAGAAGGAGCCTCTCTGCAGGCAGGAACAATCCAGGAAAATGTTAGATAAAGGAAAACCTGAAGATGTGGTGCCCTCTGTTAAGGGTGTCCAGGAGCGCCTGCCAGCTGTACCTCTGTCGGGCATGTACAATAAGTCTGGAGGAAAAGTGAGACTCACCTTCAAGCTAGAACAAGACCAGCTATGGATTGGCACTAAAGAGCGGACTGAGAAATTGCCCATGGACTCCATTAAAAATGTGGTCCGTGAACCTATCAAAGGACATGAAGACTACCACATGATGGTGTTTCAGTTAGGCCCCAAGGAAGCATCTTACTTCTGGGTGTACTGGGTTCCAACTCAGTATGTGGATGCAATCAAAGACACTGTGCTGGGCAAATGGCAGTATTTTTGAAAACACTTTCACCTCTGGCCCAGGAGACTGACCCAAAATGAAGGACATTGCGGGAGAGGCCTGCAGCATCCTGATTTCAGAGTTCTGGATCTTTGCTCACAAAAACAGTCTCTTATTCAATCTGAGGCGATGTGGTGACTGAAGCCAGATGTACTTTCACCATTAGCTTAATTTTAACTTAAAATCACCAGTTCCCTTTCTTGCAGTCAGCTTCATACCATTTTTAAAGTCAGTACAGTAGAAATCAATAAATCTGAATTCTGAAAAAAAAAAAAACTAACTGAAGTTAGGGTTTCAATATATGAATTTGGGAGGAACAAAAATGTCCATAATATATCACTCTGGTCCCCCTGAACTTGTCTCCTTCACATTTGAAAAACATACTAATAAGTTCAAAAGCCCCCAAAGTCTTCACTGATTCCAGCATCAATCCTAAAGTCCAGAATCTCATCTAAATATAATTGAGGGCATATATTAGTGAGATTCAAGGTATAATTCACTTTTAGGTAAAATTATCCTCCAGCTGTGAACTAGTACACCCAAGTAAGATTGTTTTCCAATATAAAATGGTGTGATTCACATTCGCATTTAATGAGGAAGAAATAGGCAATAAGGAAATTTTTAAATCTGCATTTTCTATGTCCTACTCCACACCTCTTTTCATTATGAGGTTCACGAAAAATAGATACTGTTTTCCCCCTCATCTCTAATGCATTGAGAAAGCTTGATAAATAATAAATATTGTGTATATCTCTGAGTGGACAAAATTAATGGTGAAATTTAAGACTTTCTAAACTCAAAATAGTTTAATACAAGTACATAACTTGAAGATTTTAGGAGTTCGTAATATCAGCACAACTACAGCTATTACAAATAAGGCCATTACTCTCAAATAACACATACTTTGTTCATCCATGCTTTGAGACTAAATAGAAGAAAATATTTAGAGTTAAATGGTTTAGCCTCTCAGCCAATTTATCAGAAAGGTGTATTATTTTGATTATTGGGTTTTAACCATGGTAATATTAAATGACTAAAATTTTCTGGCTCAGTTTTATGATGAATAATTGGCTTAAAGCAGGGAAATTTTGTAGGTTCACTTAGGCATGCAAAACACTGATTCACATACCCTTTTAAATGAATAGGAATAAAAAGTAACTTGCATAATTCTTCATTACTTAAGTATTACCAAAATTATAAAGCACCTAGACTAAGTGGAATACTTAACTGCAAAAAAACTCTGTAGGTTTGAAGGTTTTACCATACATAATTATTTTCTGTAAATTAGTTATATGACTTATCCATGAGATTATATAAATATTAGATATATATACAAAAGAAAAAAATCTAGACATTCAGGCTCTCTGCCCAGTACATGGTTGTAAACAGGGAGAGGCCATTAAAATGACTCTATTACTAGTGTGAAGGAAGACTTGGTAAAGAATTTCCTGTATGTTCTCAATCCTGTTAGAGGTGGCCAATTGTGAACATCATTTTAACCATAAGCTAATTTTTCCACAAGTGTAAAGAGGTAATCCATGACCTAGATCTAAAACTGTGTTTTATTTATGTTTTCTATCTACATTTTCTGGAATAAAGAGAGAGCCTGAGTCATCAGCATAACAGGTGGATCTTCAGAAATTTGCGTCCATCAAAATCTTCAGCATTAGATTCTGTGAACCAGAGTTACAAAAGCTATGTTCTCATATATCAAGATCAATTCATATGATGGATCTAAAATAAAAATCTAGCCTTTATTCTTGTCAATAGAATTGAAAGGGTATTATATGTATAAATAGTGCTGCAATAAACATAGAAGCACAAATAACTTGTACATACTGATTTAATAACCTTTGGATAAATTCTTAGTAGTGAGACTGCTGAATCATAGAGTAGTAGTTCTATTTTTAGTTTTTTGAGGAGCCATCATCATGATTTTCATAGTGGCTATACCAATTTATATTCCCACCAATAGGGTACAACAGGTTCCTCTCTATATATCTTTGCCAGCATTTATTATCTTTCCTCTTTTTGAATGTTCTCATGATAAAATGATAAATATTTGAAATGATGGGCAGCCTGATTATCCTCGGTTGATCATTACACTATGTATACATGTACCAAAACCCACAAAGTATTCTATAAATATCCCAAACTACCATCTATCAAATGATTTTTCTAGAGTCAAAGGAACTCCCATTGTGGAACTAAATCTCCAACTCTTTGGCCCCACTGACATCTCAGCTTTTAATTTTCGTTCTATGCTCTTATGCTTTTGTTATTCACCATCAGAAAGCCTCAAATGTCAAGGTCATCCCTCACTATTACAATCTAAACCTCATGAAGGTCTGCAAATCCACTAAAAGTCACCTTCTACCTTTCTACCTTTTCCATTCTTCTGTTGATGCATATTGGATCTCTTCCATGTTCCTGCTATTATGGATAATACTAGAATTATTCCTGCACATTATTGGCAGATGTGTATAGATTGCTGTCACATTTTATACATGACTTTCAGTTAGATCTGTTCAGGTAAACAAATAATATTTTAATATAAATACACTCAAGTGTCTGCTTTTTCTAACGCTCCATCTGCCCTCTTGAATTTACAGCCAATCACCAGGAAAGGCACTTGCATCTTCAAAGTCTCTGAATTGCCTGTTTGCACTCTCATTGTAACAGAAGTGTATTCTCTGAAGGATTACAAGTAGCACTCTCAGGCAGAGACTGTTTAAGGTTTCCCACCATGAGCCTCACAGTCAGAAAGACCTAGAGAGACTAGAGATGGAGACTTGTCTTCTTTACTCTTTAACGTTAACTTTGAACCATTTTCCCTCTTTTCCTTAATAAATCCCTCATTTTCTAATATATTTCACCAGATTATATGATCCAGTCCTGTTCATTGTAAGTCTCATCAACCAACTTCCTTGTAAACTTCCCCCAATTTTTCTGTGAGTTTATCTTCTGTATCTTTATTATTTTTTCCAACATTAATCCTATTTTAATACTTGGGGATGTCATTTAATATACGGGTTATCCCTTCAACATCTTCGCTCCTCAAGTCTTTGAACTCTTCTCCAATTATTTAAGATACTACCCATGCCTATAATAATACCTTAGATCTGAATCTTGCTAATAATGGAAGAGTCCATAGTTGTCTTCCTGTCCCATAGATCATTTTATGCAAGGTTTTCTTGTTTACCTTGTGGTCTTTTCTTTTTCAGAAATGAGTGTTGGAATGCTCATTCTTTCACACTCCCACTTGGTAACTTATAATAACACCTTTCTTCTAATTACTAAGGCTGAATGACTATCTTTGATTTTTCTTTCATATCTCATTTACATGTCAGTAAGAAACTCTCCAAGTGCTACCATTAAAGTAGGTCCAGAATCAGACATTTCTGCCAGATGTGATCCTACATACCTATAATCTTAGCACTTGGGAGGCTGAGGCAAGAGATCATGAGCTCAGGGCTAGTCTGTGTTGCAAAGCAAATTCAAGGCAGCATAGACTACATTGTGAGACCATATCTCAAGAGAGAGAGGGAGAGAGGGTGGGGGCAGAGAAAAGAGAAAGAAAGGAAAGAGCTAAAGGAAGGAAAGAAATCTGACATTTCCTATCACTGATTCAAGAAGCTGTCTTCTATAACTTGACCCACAGAAATATCCTACCTATTTTCCTAATTCTACCCTTGTCATCTCAAAGTCTAACCTATACACTCTAGCAAAAGAAATACATTTAAAATATATTTCAGGCTATGGTATTTTTCAGCTTTAGATTCTTAAATTGGTCTCATTTTATTCAATCTAAAGTAGAAGTAAGTAGTTTTGTGTACTACTCATAAACTCAGATCATGAACAAATTTATTATACAAAATACCATTTTCAGTCCTCCTGTATGCATCTGTTTTGTTTGTTCCTTTTCACATACCTAATTTTTACTTCAAATTTAATATCCTTTCATAGAAAAAATGTATTTGAATTCCCTAAACAGAAAGTAATTCTGTTAGATACAGTTCACTTCCATAAGTTTAATTATAATTAAATAATTACTTCATTTCCTTTTGTCTCTGCTTGATAAATGTAATTTCCAGAGAAACAAGAATTGTCTATATTATATTATTTAATTTTATTTTATAACCTATCCAATTATCCTAATAATTTTTAAACATTTTCAAAATTAATAATCAAAATTAGGTTGTATTAATTTTATAGGTTATCGATGGCTTAGTAAGCATAACTTCATTTCCTGGAATATAATCAATTATTATTGTTTTTTTGGTTAATAAAACAAAATGTTCTCAGTAATGATTAATATCAACACTAATGTGAAATCTCATTTAGTCACTTTGATTTCAATTTGAGATATATTAAGTAGTTATGCATATTTGTATAATTATGCAACATTATATTGTTAAATGTCAAATGAATGACACATTTAAACTTGTTAGATACATGATTTTACCTAATGTGAATATCAAATTATTCACTCTAAATTTATTGTCTATCATGATCAATAAGGGGCTCAAGGGAAATATGTATATTTCTAAATTTATTTAAGCTATATTTGTACAATTCAAAAATAAGGTCTTTGTCTTACAGTATGGTTTCCTTGGGTAATATTATGGTTTATGGTTTTGGTATAAGATATATTATTTTTAGTAGAAATTATACAATCAGTTAATAATACTCTCTTTCAGAATCAGTTATATTCTTAAATAATATTTTAGGACACTGGAAATTCTCAAAGATTCTGCAACATATCCAACATTTTAAAATGAGTCAGATTTATGAATTAGATTAGCTTTTGTAAACAAGTACTAAAAATATGTGACTTGACTGCCTCAGGAAGAAACAAAAATTTACCTCAAAACCACATTTTCACTACAATTGACATATTTTAATCATCTAAATACAGAATATGGTACTTATCTGTATAGAGTTATTTATTTTTATCTATCAAAAATGTTAAACAGAAATTACTTTTTATCAATCTCACCAAGAGCAATCATGCTTTCTACTTTGAAAACCGCTATAAAATCTGTCTTTGGCTATCAAATCTCCCTGGTAAAATAGAGCTGCAAATGATAGCTCATATTAGTTTGTGAGAGGGCACAATCTTTTGGCTTTGCCTGCATGACTTTTGAAAGATTGACATAGGCTAGAAAATTGGATCAAAGCTTACTGGATCTGAAGCCTACATTTAAGACACTTGTTAAAAATTATAGAGAAAAAAGGACTTGTACAGATATTATCACAATTTTGTCTGAGGTAAATCTCAAATCTAATTTTATAAATTATAATCATAGATTTAATATTATTCCAGTGTCGATAGAAAGTAAAACATTAGATTGTAAGTAACTTGTTCTGGAATTGTTTTGTAAGATAAGCAAACATTTGTAATAAATTTTAACTTGATAAACAAGCAATATCTTGCAATACCAGCAATACATGTCGCTGAACATTACTTGATCACAACTGACTGAATTTTTCTCTTCTCTCTCCCTTAAGGATTATATGCATTATCCCAAAAGTAAGTGTCATTGGATAGTTGCCTTTTAAAATTTGTATGAAAAGAAAAAGATTCCATTGAACCAATTGAGAGCAGTTTTAGTGATCGTGAAAGGTGTTCATCCTACACAATAACCCTCCTCTCTCTTGTGTCCTTCACACCAGCTACAAAGGTTTTCAAAGGTAAGTACAAGTTAATTCATTTATTTTTCTTGATATTTTTGTATTTCTTTATTATTTTGTATTATATTACAGTATTGTGATCACTTTTATATGAATATTTTTGGATTGTGGGATGAATCATATGAGTTTCCCTTGTTTCTCATGGGGGAAATTCACTTTGAAACAAAAGTGCATGTTTATTGAATGACTTATGCTCTGAAACCATGGTTTTACTATAAAATAAAAAGAACTTGAAAATATAATATCAAATATTTACTAGAATAAATAAGCATAAAATTTAATTAAAATTTGTCATTTTATAAAATATTAATTTGGTAAATATTTAAAATATTTTAAGTTAATTTTAATTACACTATGATTTATTTATATTTAACATTTTTATTTCTCTTTACTTTGGAAATATTGAAAAGGTTGAGCATCATAACAAAACTAATATATTTTATAATCTATAATAAAGAAACAAATTAACAACTTTATAATTCAGATCCATATTAGAAAATTTTATTTACTAGTAGTTGTTGGACTCTGACCAAAGAATGTGATATAAATTAATACATGGAAATATAAAAAGAACACCTGTCATTCAATATATAGCATGCTTAAATAATATTGATTTCACTTCATGAATGACAAGTTTTATGAATTTATTCCCACGCTCATTTGCTTTTTAACCCAGAGTATTTGTTTTTCCTACATTTACTAAACTCCTAGAAGCTAGAGAATGCTGCTTTGGTTAAGTACTGATTTGCTTTGTGTTGATGAAATGAAAAATGGAAATTTAGGGAGATTTAATGAACTAAATTTTACAATACAGAATTAAGGTTTAGAGAGAGTTTAAAGAAAAGAGATTCTAGAAAGACAACTAAGAGACAGAAGTCTACTCACTGGTGCATGTGTTGCATATTATATTTAAAGAAAGGTTGTTTATGAAAAGATATTGAGAGTAAGCACTTTTAATATTTGGAATTAATGTAAATTTCCTTGTTCAGTCTTTTAGTGTTAAATTTATCTTAATTTGAATAATTTTCTCATTTAATAATGAATACACGTAAGATATATAGATATGTTTGGCTGTATTTTAACTTTTCAAATTTTCTGCAGATCATTATTCAATTTATTTTGTATAAAGTTAACAGTGGCAGATACACAGGATTTTTAGGTAAGTGAAAAGACTCTGTATGATAGTACACTGGTGGATACAGTTGTAAAACCCCACAGCATGTATAGCATCAAGAATGAACTCTAAGAGGAGCTGTGTCCATTGTGTGATGTGTGTCAATGAAGGTTCATTAGTTGTAACAGATGTACTGCTTCCATCTTGTGGGGATGCTAATAACAGGGGGAAACTGCTGTACTTTCTACTCAATTTTGTTGTTAGTTTAAAACTTCTCTAAATTGGGCATCATGGCATGCCTATAATCTCAGCACTTGGGAGGCTGAGATAGGAGGATCTCTGTGAGTTTGAGGCCAGCCTGGGCAAAGTGAGTTCAAGGAAAACTTGAACTACACTGTGAAACTCTGTCTCAAAAAAGAAAGAAAAGGAAAAAACTACTCTAAAAATAGTCTATGTATAAACACACACACAAACACAACTAAAAATGCATTCAGCCTCCTCAATGAAAAACTTCCTTCATTTTTTCATATATTTACATATATATATATATTCCTTTAGTCATTTATTTTCATACTAAATGCATATTCAGTTAATTATGCACACACTTGAGAGGATATCTTTTCAAACTATCAATGTTGATGTTTATAGTAATAGCTTTGTTTAAAATAATTTCACATTATTGTTACATTACTTATTTTATTATGATTTAGGATTGCCAAATATAATGTACCAATCTTTTCATTAATATTTTGGAAATGATTTTATTTGGGAATAATGGCAGTTCCAAGTAAGTAGATACCTTCAGAAAACATTTTTACAACATTTTAGAGATTTAAAATATTTAAGATTGAATTTATAAAAGGTGATTTCTACAATTTATTCTTACTGTAGTAAAAGATTAAAAAAATTAGATTAATGAAAATTGTACCTCTAAATACCATCTAAACATATAACTATAAAACAGTTTTAAAATTTCTCAGTTGTCTACATTATCATTGATATAGGTTCTAAGGAATATAAATACATTTAAAATTAATTTCATATAAAATGTTCCTGTTTGGGGGAAAAAATGAATCATTTGCTTTCAGGATGACAGAATATTTTATTTCTAAACTCGTGTGGTAGGGCTGGGGATTTAGCTTAGTGGTGCCAGGCCTACCTGGCAAGCACAAGATCCTGAGTTTGATCCCCGGTACCAAAAAAAAAAAGATAAACTTCTTCTCTAGCATCTGTTATTTGTATCACTTTCTTATCATATATAAATGAAATGCAAACTAATTTTATAGCGTAATACATTACAAATTCTTATGTCTTATTTTCTTTTAATTTAGTGAGTTATTAATCCTTTTATAATTAATAGAATGATCCTTTAAATTTCCACATTTTTTACACATTATTTTCTTTTATTCTAAAAGAAGATATATTTTATAGAATTATCTTGGTGTGATATTCAGGTGAAGAAGAAACAGTAGAAATAACGTAGCCCATTATCTTCATGTTATGGAGAATCAGAAAATTTAGGGTTTTTTTAAATCTTCATAGCCCAAATCTGCTATTTCTCAGTAGAGATTTATTCGAACTATATTTTCCCTATGTATGCCTAGAGAAAAACTTAATATAAAATAACTTTAAATTTTCAGTGTCTTCATTTTGACATGTAATACTCAGAATATTTTGAGGAAAGTGCAAAAATATTTGAACATCTATCTTTTATTATTATTTACTTTCCTTTTGCTAGGACAAAATTCCCAACATGTGCAAGAAGTTTATTTTGCCTCATATATCAGGGGATTCAGTCCATGGTTAGTTGACTGTAATGCAGAAATGACACAGTGGAAGGACATGGTAAAGGAAAGCTTCTCAACTCATCACAGCCAGGAAGTAAAGAAAAACAGGAAAGACAAACAAACAAAAAACCAAACCAGGCCTTCCAGGCCATCTAACCACCTCCTAAGGACACTTTCAGCCATGAGCTCATTAGAGGATTAATTCACTGATGATTATCACACACATAATCCAATCACATTTCAAAAGCCCACCTCTGAATGCGTGATGCTTTTAGGGGACATCTTAGTTCTAAATCATAACAGATTTTTTTCTCTTTTTATAATTTAATTATCACTTTCCCAACTTCTCATTTTCCCAAGATATTTAAACTGACCTAAATGACAAGTGAGATATACTTTTTCACTTTGCTTGTAAATTATAGAGATCGAGATGTCTTTTAATGTGGTTTTATTGAAGAATATAACAAAGAAATCAACTTCCTTTAGAGGTGTGTTTGCCACAATTTCTTTTGGATACCCTGAATCACAGACTGCACAGGAGAAGATAATCATAAAGAGTCCGTTCTTCAACTCAGCCATAAAGAACGAGAAACTAGAGACATTTATAGCTAAATGAATGCACCTTGAGGCTATACTCTTAAGTGAAATAAATAGGGCACACGTGTGTAAATACAGAATAGTTTCTCCGGTGTGAGAAACTGAAAGTGTAAATAAGGATTAAAAGAATTAAAATGAATAATTGATAATTTGAAATAGGGAGAAATGGTCCAAACAGGTAGAGGAAGTGGGAGGTAAAGGGAAAAGGAAAGAAGGGAAAGGAGAAATTATGAGTAAAGGAAAAAATAGAAACAAAGTCTTTGTAAATAGGGAAGGGTGGAGGGGGTGAAGGGAAGACAGGGAACGAGGAAAAAATAAGAACCAATATACATCATGTACAGGTACAAGTACCCAATGATAAATGTAAATGTATTATATACCTAAAATGTACCAATAAAAGAATTTAAGAAAAAAAAAAAAGTCCATTTTTCAAAGGTTAATCTCACCCAGAAACACCTAACAGACATATCCAGAGAGAAGATATCAATTAATTGTCTCTTTTTTTTAATGAAATTCTGCTTTTTGGAGACATTGAACCATGAAGTGTAAATTATAAATGTATTTGTCTTTATTCTGTTGACCATCATGTTTCATATATAATGTTTTGATAAATCATAAACATTAATTTATATACATGAACAAATTTCTAGATACTCTGTTGGATACCACTGATATATTATGTGTTCCTATAAAAATATATTATCTTTCTTTGCAAGTATATTCTAATGTCTTTCCTTAAATCTTTATTCAAATTAACTTGTTTTCCTTGGCATTTATTCTTTAATACTCATTTTAACATATGTTTCTCAAATTACTCAAGTACTTAGGATTTGGTTTTAAGGAATATGTGCAATAACTGCAGAAGAATCAATTTGATCAGATCATTGAGTACTGTCTCTAACCACAAACAGATCTTTCTTCCCTTTTGTTTTTTTTCTTTTTGGAAATTTGATGGCATTCTACACAAACACCTTATATAGTTCTTTTAGGATAATTATGGGGAAAGTCACTCTTCACATTACTGTGTTAAGATTTTCTTCATCACATTTTAGGATTGTTATTGTTCATGTAGAATCAATTATAGATTTCTACAATTGTGTTTATACCAAGTTCAAATGTATTAGGACCACAATAACAATGCATAATGAATAATAAGAAAGTATAAGCAACATACAGTGATCAGGATTTATTTAGGTTGGAGATGATAGTTTCCCACAGGTTAGCTGACCTACATTGTATTCAGATTGCGTATATCTTCCGTGTTTTCTATGATCCATTCCATTGTCCACAGCAAATCATGTTGCTAGAACTGACATCAAGTAGATTAATATACTCTATTTCTCAGTTACAGTAACTGTAAAACATAACAAAAGGTGTCCAAAGAGGAAAGAAAAAATTTTAATTCCACCAGTGCAATATAAGTAATAGCTACAATTGTAGCTCTGTTCGTATTTATAAGTATTTTTTGCAGTTTGGGGTTTTGATATTTTTCTTGAATAAAATCTGTACATAATGAAAATTTCGAAAATAATGGTTACAGTATTATGCTTCATTTTATTTGATGATACATTTAGTTGCTAGGGTATCTGATAATACATGGAATAATATTAATGAGAGTGGATTTACATATTCTTAGTTCAGATTGTAACTTTTCCTAAGGATTCTTTATTCATTTACAGGTCGAGTAGATTGTGGAGAAAGGACTACAACTTGAAGGATCTCACCATTAACATGTGGGTCTTTGCAGACAAGGAGCCAAGATGGTCAGAAGGAATGGTTAGTGTGGGAGTCAGACTCAAATAAATGGAGTCCTAGCAAATAAATTTGAAAAGTAATCAATAGTATCAAATATGGCTGAAGTGTGATTCTTATTTTATTATTATTAAATATCATTTTTCATCCTTACATATACGCTTATTGCTAGTTTAACAGTTGTGGTTTTTTGCAAATAATTGTTTCTTCTTTTAATTTCATTATCATGTCTTCATGTCTCTATTTTATAATGGATAAATGGATATTACTCACTGACTTAAAAGTAATTTTTGCTAAAACCACAAGTTGACTGACATTTCTTGTGGGCCTACAAATCCCCAATAGGAAACAGGTAGAGCAGAATTGAGCCTTATCTTCATTTTGTATCTTTTATTGCCTTAAAACTATTTTGTGTTAGGTCCTTGCTCAGTGGTACATATAGACAGGTTAATCAATTTAGAGAGTATCTGTCTAAAAGTTGGCAAAACAAATTTAATAAGCCCTAAACTTAAATCTTATCTTATCCCCTTCAACACTGAAGACATCAGTTAAGGGATTTACAGGGACATTCAACCATGCTCAAGTCTTCAGTTATCACCCTAAACCCAGGGTCACCATGGATTTTAGCAGAGCCTTACAAGGTTTAGACTGCTCCCAGCAGAAACAATAATGTCATGGAGACCAAATTGCCCCCTCAAGCAATAAGAGCTTCCCTTGGAGCCATCTTGCAAGAGTGGAACTGAAATAATGATCAATAAGATTCTGGCTCACCCCAGCAAATCTGAAGAACTTGACCTTATTTTTTGAATGGGAAAATTTGATGTTCTTCATCAGACCTGTGTCCTTTCCAATGCTCAGACTGAAGTCTTTTCTCTATTTTCTCTTACATTCCTTCATTAAGGGGCCAGCTTCACTTTGTCAGAGTGCCTCAAGCTAAAGGTCCTTATTTTCTATTACTTTCCAATTAAATATTTTGTTTATAAAGTTAATATTGATTGCTTCAGTGATAATTTCTATTATCACTGAAGCAAGGACCCATGTTAGTTGTGTCTGTTAAGGCAAGTGTAGATATTTCATTCATATAGTTGGCATACTGCAGGAGAAGCCATATTAAGTATTGTCACTGAAGTACCTGTAATATGCAAATACCTTAATTTATAATGTAGGATAGTAACTAAAAAAAAGTTACTGCCATATTATTTTGGCAGTTGAATACATTTAGTTGAATACATAAGTTGAAAATTTTATAGTCACATGATATTAGTGATGTGATTTTTGAAAATGTAGCATAAGATAAAAAGGATGTACATAGGTGATAAACAAAATAGGGGCTTCTTCTAGTTGATATAATTTTCTTTTATATTATGCTTTATTCCTACATATCTTATCAGTGGCATTTGAGTTTTCTTGATAAGTCACTCCTTGAATGGAAGCTGACTTTCACTCTGTAATGATATTTAGCTGTATGCTCACAGTCTTAAAGATCATAATAAAACAATCCCTTAATAAAATAATAGCTTCATGCAAGTGAACAACGTCTAAACATTCAAATCACATGTATTTAGAAGTTATTCAGAAAAATAAGATGCTATTATTCTTAAAATAGATCTCTGATTATAGTCTCAGGGATCAAAACTTATGAAAAGCTGTCCTGGAACGTAGATTTGTAGAAATTTTACTACATTTTTCTATTTCACAGTTTTTTTGGAGAAATTTTCTTCTGATTCTGTAAGAATTCACTAAATTACAAAGGGTAGAAAACTTGTTACACAGTAATAAGTAACAAGTATTGGTTTACTGAAAAGTTGAGGAGAGATTTTGCTTTTATCAGGCAGTGCTGGAAATATAAACTTAATTTCTTTACAGATTTCTCTCTGACTACTGTTGTGTGACTGCATTTTCACACCCTTGCTTTGAAGTGTTAAGATTTCCATAAGGTAGATACTGTCATACTCTATGTATTCACTTTTGTTGTATAAATTATACCTCGGGGATCCATGAATGATCAGTCATTTTAGGAAGGGGATTCTAGTTTCTGCTTGGTTATCTGAATCACAAAGACTGAGGATAGGAAAGGAAATTTAGGGTATGGTCTCAAAAGACAGGAAGGTGTGGAATCATGACCAGCAAAAAATATCAACTACCAGTGTCTATTTCATATCTTCATTTATGATAAACAACTTTGTATTAAGTTTATATTCTAATTTAAATTTAATTACATTTTTCAACTTTTTTGTTTCTGCGAAAAGACAAGTGTTTTTGTGAATGTCTTTGTTTATTTGAACAATCCAAATATTAATACATCCCACTCTATCTTCTTAACTGTATGGCTCTGAAGTTTTTCCATTGTTAAGAAGGGTATCTTTTTCTTTTCATTTATCTGAAATTAGTAAGATTTTGGAGACTCGTCTCTGATTTCCTGGCTTAGGATTCAGTTTCTTGTCCTTTGGTTTACCTTTAGGGATTGCATATATGGAATTAGTCTACTACATCTGATTTTTCAAATGTGTGTCTGTTTCTTTTCTTATGTGGTACAGAGCAGCACTTTAGGAATTCCCTGATACTGTCATCCCATTGTTCATATCTAACTTTGTTTTGTGATTATAAAAAATAGTTGGGACCCTGCTTTCCCCTGTCAATAGAATGAAGTATAACTGTTGGACAAAGTACAGTCATAACAGCAGCATCTCAATTTATCAAACTGACTATTGGACTAGAACTTAATCCAAATAGTTCTATATTCATAATATGGCCCTGAACATCTATCAAACAATGGTATCTTCCTCAATTGTTTTCTCCGGGTGAATTTTTCTATTTCTTCTCCACATGTACTTAAAGAAAATCTCATCTGACTATGGATTTTATTTTAATACTGTATTTATTATTTTTTTATAATTTTTATTACTGTTATTTAAATTGATGCAAAAGAAATACATAATATTATTGTCAATTTTCTATTTGTATGTTCCTTCCTTTTTCACTCATTACCAAAAATATGACTTTCTCCAAATATAGTAATTGTATTTTTTCTAGTGAATATTCTTTCATTGTTTCCTTTATATTTAGCTTTTAAAAACATGAAATGCATGATGTTGTGAATATTTTGATATACAGTGGAAAAAATGACTTTTTATATTCCATGCAACACTAGCTAATGCCTTTCCTGTTTAGAGGAAGTTCCTTTAAGATATTATGTTTAAATAAAATGCAGATGACTTGCTTGTGAAATGTATTTTATTCAACACTGAAAGATCTATTAAGAGGATATATTTAAATGGCTTAATATAAATAAAGTTTTAAGCATATTATAATACATGTTGTATGCTCTCAGTATATTTTTATTATAATCCATAATTTGAAACTCATAAAAATGAGACTCCCTGGTAGGAAAAAAATAAATAATGGATATTTAATATGAATTTAAATAGCTTTATCAGTAAGGATAGTGCTATGGTAATGCTGTATTTTGGTCACTGAATGTCCTCCAAAGGCCCGTTATTAAAGGCTAGATGTCTAGGGTGGTACTTTGATAAGTGGTGGAAGCTTTAAGAGAATCAGCCTGTAAAAGGTCCTTGGATCTTTGGGGAGATGCCCTGGAAGGCTAATTGTTTGATCATAGCTTCTTCCTCTTTTTTTTTTCCTTGATCATAATGTAAGCAGTTTGTTCTGCCACATATTCCCTGCATTGCCATTCAGAATCCCCATGAGAGGCCTAAAGCAGTTGGTCGGCCCAATTTTGCATTTGCATAGTTCCAAATTATGGGCCAAAAGAATAATTTCTTTTCTAAAAGTTGATTATTTCAGATATTTCCTTAGACAGACAGAAAGTTGACTAATATACATGGTGTTTGTAAAACTGAGACATGATGGAGTTTAGAAAAAATCAAGAAGGAAAGCTCATCAAATAGTTAACCTAACACAGCACTTGTTTCTTAGAGTTTAGTGTGGTAAATATTATATACACTAATTTTAAATATATATTTGTTTAAATATGTGCATATATTTGTGTTTGTGTAATATGCACTTACTATTTTGACTGTAGTAAAGCGATTGCATATACAATGTATAATATACTATGTAATATTGTCTACATTCTACTTATAACAACATTCAATATCTGTAGACATATAATTTTACACTAATAAACCAATTATTTTACTCTAATTTCATTACAATTGATTATAGGGTTGTGAAATGGATAAACATTGGGCCTTTGAAGATTATTCAATAATTAAACTTTAGAGAATAACATCTCATATGAAAAAATCACATTTTAATACCCCAAACTATTTTTAATTGAGTTTTTTTAATGAGCTGAAGATATATGGGATAAAAATAAAATAATGCAGTAAAAAAACTGTCAAAATTTAAAAAGAATTTAACTTAAAATAATGCTATTACGTATGTCAAAACTGCATTAATAACTGATGAGAGGATAAATGATTCTTCAGACAAATGAATATGTAGAATGAAATATAGATTTGAAAAAGGAGAACATTAAAATACATATACACACTAGGAAAAAAGATAAATAATTAAAAAAATGGAAGGAGAATAATCCATATAGATAATATAAATAGTGTAATGGTTCTTAATACTCAGAAAACTGTGCCACCAAAAACAAGGATAATGACAATAACATTAAATAACATGTGTTAACAGTTAATGCTTTTAAACATCTCTGAAATGTAGTAAAGAAATATATGACAATGTAAATAAAAATAGCACATTTTTTTCTTGAAAAAGAATATGAGAAATTGAACAATATCCTAGCAATATAAGGTTTGAGGATTAGAAATAAATAGAACCTTATAACTGTGGAGATAGAAGAATATGAGCACCAAATATGCACTACAAGAACAATATTCAAGGTGAATAACTCATTTTAGTTCTTAATTATCTTAGATACAATAAACAATAAAGAGAATAGAAAAATCTGGAGAAAGCTTTGGTCCAACATTTGCTTTTCCTGATGGGGCAAACCTTTTAGCTGTATAGCAACATTGAAAACATATTACTTATGTTTCTTTCATTCTAAACTTATATGAAATTTTAAACAAGTTACCTGTTATGTGAGTCCAAATTAAAGTCTCAAGAATGAAAGCTGGGCTTAGAAATACAGAAGAAATCAATTAAACTTAATCCTATTGAGAGTGTACAGGAAGCAACTGACTTATTTTTGGTTTTAAAACAAAGTACCATTTTGAGAAGCACTATTTTATGTTCACTGAAAATTTTTGCTTCCTGAGTTATACCATTTTTGCTTCTTATCATTGGATCTTCTTGAATTACTTAAGGCCTGAATAACTGTTTATATTTTTTATTGACCTCTATATAAACATGTACAATCATACAGAAGTACTGAACTTCTCTGTTCTTTGTACTAAAAGGGAAAAATTGCTTATTAAATTTCAATGGTAAGCCTCCATGATCAATGACACCTGTATTCCAATGGAAGATGCACCCTGTCTTCTCTACTTTATCCACTCAGTCTTATGAGGAAAATTCATCAAAAAGACCGGAAAGGGTAAGCCAATTTCCACACACAAAGCTTATCCATTATCTTCAGTATGTTGGATAGAAGTGAAAGAGAAATTTTGTTCCAAATATTAAAAGTAAGATTAGAACCAAAACAAGTATGCTTGTTTCCAAAATCACACAATATAAAAGCCAGAAGTTCAAACATTGGTATGTGCTTATGTTACAGAAATATATATCCCCCTTACAATAAAAAATGCTTTGTTCCTTTTCCCAAGAATATCAATAATGGAAGGTTGTGTGAGGTGTTTCTTCATGTAGAACAATCAGTAAGATATCAGTTAAGCTTTGGTCTTTGTTATATGTATTAGTCCACTAACCATCTCTGTCACTCTGCCGATGACTTCTATGGCCTTCCTCCTGAGACTCTCAGAATCGTTAACATTGGCATCAACCATAGGCCTGTTGAAGGTGTAGACTCAAACTTCAAAACTACTGAATCTGAATCATCACTTTTTAAAAATTCACAAATAATTTGTACATGTTGAACTTTGATGAATATTGTTCTGTATGACTTAGAATCAAGAATTAAGTGGTTGATAGTAAAAAAATCCACTAAAATGAACTAAACCAAGTCATAAATTAATTTCCCAGCTATAGTGAACTTTTACAGGATAAAAGTGCTAAGTGAAAAAATAATACATTGGCATTTATTAAAGTTAAAGTAAGCTGATGGGTAAAATTTTTCCCTTGCCAATTTCTTCATTTATTTCATCTTAGGTAAAGGAGTTTTCAACTGGGTATCTTTATGTAATCCCTCCAGCCTTATCTGAAGTCCAGTATGAATATAATTAAGAGTGTTTCCTTCATTGCCTCCAATGAAATTCTGAAGATCTCCTAATATAACATTTTCAGGAATCAAAAATACATAAATGAATAATAAAATTTCAAGATGATCAATAACAAACATGTAAAGTTGTTTTGAACTTCTTATAATGACTTTGATGGCCAGGGAACTTAGCATAGACTCTTCTAATGAGGCAAAGAAGAACAGAGGAAAAAAAAGCATAAAAGAAAACAGAAAATTGCACTTTCTATTTCAACAGAAGTCTGGGCAGAACTTGAGGAGTTACAGAGTCAATATTTTGATGATCCTTGATATTGCTTTAACTCTAGCACCAGAGGAATAGTATTGCTAGTATAAATTATTGGAATATTAAATTGTAGAAAACAGTTCATATGATGTATATAACATGCATACATATATATATTTATAAAATACATACACATATCTGTGTGTAATATATAAATAGCATACCTACACAATGGATACATACATATATATGCACATACATACACTCATACACATATATATGAGATAACCTTTTCAGGATTTAAAATCAATAGTAATAATTATGAAATGCTATTTTGCTATGTTAAATTCTACTTTTGTTAATCTGAGTTGCATTTTGAACCATCTGAAAATCATGTCAGGAGTAAATTTTTGCACACAAGCAACCAAATCACAGCATCTAGGATAGTTTGCTTCATCCTTTTAAGCATAACAATTTCTACTCTCACAAATAGATTCTGGATTCATCATTATAAATATCTTGTCTATATTATAACACTCATTTTGTTTGGTTTTCCTTTGCTATTTTATTTTATTTTAATTTAATTATTTTGGGGGTCTTGATCTGTAATTCTCCTGAAACTCACTACATTGCCCAGCCTGGCCTTGCAATCACAATCTTCCTGCCTCAGTCTCCCAAGTGCTGGTATTACATGTGTTCATCACCACTTATGAGTCGTTATTGTACTTCAAGGACTCAGTAAGTTGATTTTCAGGATAGAAGTAAAATTTGTAAGGAAAACTATGAATAAATATGGAGGCTTTTTATATAAAATAAATGTTATATGTAACATTTAAGGTATCTTCAGAAGTATAGAATTTGAGTGTGTGAGTGTACTGGGAGAAGGGTTTTGTAAAAGATGACTCAAAGGAATAACTTACATGAAAGTGACCACACAGAAATTCCTCCCAGACCTTGATTAGACATGAAGATCATATCTCCTTCATGGATAAATATAAATAATAAAGTGAGACTAGGGAAGAGTTGTTTAAGCAATAAATGGTTTTGTAGGTTCAGAAATATTGACATTGATTTCTTATAATGAGAAATTTGCAAAGATATATATAAAGGAGCATATTAGGAAAAAAAAGCAGTAAGAATATGACCTAAAGGCAAAGAGAATACCAAAGAATAATGATATTCAGATACAGAAGACATATCATTTTCTCATTTGCGAAAAAAATTAAAACCTGGATAGAACTTTTAACAATTCAAGTGACCTATTTGAAAGAAGTATAGCAAGAATAGGAATGGAATACTTAGAAGCAGACATACAGTTATGTGTAATCTAGAAAATTCTAAATTCTAAAGCTGATGATGGAAAAAAAAGAAGATAGACCATGGCACAGAGTTTCATAGTCTTCAGTGGCAATATGGCAGAAGCCTTGGAGGTATTTAGAACAGCAGCTCAAGTCTGTGTTGTCTGGTATAGTTTCTTCAGCTAGAGAACTGTGCAATCACTCCTGAAAGGGAAGATTTGTAAAGGGCTGCTGTGCCTACTCTGACACTGGCATAATTCCTAAGTCCTAGTGGAGATTTTAAAAAGTGTGAAATGAATAGCAAGAGTTCCACTTTGGGAAGAGTATAAAAAAATGGGCTTTGTGGGAGAGGCTTCACTAGTAGATGGAGATGGTATGTGTAGGAGAAAGGGAGAAAGGGGACACTAACAAGATACAATCAACAACAACAAACCAGCACAACTTTGCAAATCTCATACACATATAAGAGGTTAAGAATGACCTGTCTCTCAAGAGTTGTAAAAGAAAATCTGCCTGCTATGCTTCCCAGCTGGAAATGACAATATGAGAGCATTATGCTTTTTACCTTCAGTTAATGCCAAATTAGCCTTTGATGTGTAATCAACTAACCTGAAATAGCATCTCCTTTTTAAGAATCTACATTGCTGAGGTAGCTCAGGTTCAAGATGCAGACAAGAAGTCTTTAATGGACTTCAAGGTTTCTTAGCGAGAAAAGGATCAATCAAGTTTTGCCAATCTGTTATTTTGCTCACATTTTGTTGACCAGAGTAAGTCATACAATTAAACCAAATATCAAAAGTATAAGGAAATGTACTCCATAAACAAATGACAGAAAAAATTTCTAAATTAACCATAGTCTTCTTAAATGTTGTAGAGGAAAAAGTGCATTCTATATTATTATAAGGTTAATATATTTTGATAAATTTTATTTCAGAATGCTATAGAAAATAAGGGAAGAAAAAAGATTTCTATTGTTCAAGAGATTGTATTTACATGAAAATTTCAATTAATGATGAAATATTAGGGTACTACATTAAAGTGAGAATAATCAAGAGTGTCATCATGTATTCTATTGAAATTTCTAGCTAATTGCAATAAAGGTGAAAAAAAATTATACATGTTAGAAAGTAATTTAATTGTAGGAACTGTCTGATTTCAACAGAAAATTATATTATCTTGCAAACTATAAGAAAATCAATTCATTTGATCAAGTAATGACATTAAATAATTTATAGAAAAAAGTTATTGAATCAATAGCAAATTTCAATAACATGAGAGAAATAATAGCCCAAAATACTAGCTTTCTTTTCATCAGACCAGAGTTATAATAAATAACAGAATAAAGTTTCACATATTATTATCCACAAAAACTATTACTTATCACTAAAAACAAATGTGAATTATATATGTGAGAAAAACATGAAGTGTATTAAAAGAAGCAAAATCTTGAATTAGCAGTCATTTTATTTGTATCAGCATAAAAACATGAATTGTTAGATTTTTTTGGTCAGATACCATGGTATTAATCAATATAAATTTGCACCAACAAAAATATGACATACAGCAAAAATTCTGGATTGGAAGCCACTACTTACTTTAGTTTAAGGTAACCTAACATTGTTCTGCTTGAACCATTAAGATTTTGTAAGAAGAAGTATAGAATGATAAATTCAAAAGAGAAATGATGAGATTAGTACTGTATGTAGGTTTTTAAGTGTGGAATAGATCTTTATCACACCTCCCCATATGTAATTTGTTTTCCAATTTTCTATCTTAACTGAAGGGTAGGATATAGTTCCAGAGGTTGGCATCAAGGGTTGCCAATTGCCAAGTAAGACTATTCCAAGTACACATTCATGGACTGCATAAAGGACTGTTTATTCCTTGGTCCACATAAGCCACGATGTAAGTCAACTCTTTGACTATCAGTATCATATTGAAAACAGAAAGTTCTGTGCATTTCCCTTTTGGCAATTTAAGTTACATAAATAAATGCTCATAAGTCACTTGAGGAAAGGCCACATTAATCCTTATTGAATATTTTTGATTCCTACAGCCTGATCACTCTTGTAGTCAATTAGTTCTAGGCAACCAAAGTTTTGGAGATAAAAATCCATATTTAAAAACTATTCTGATTTTCTGTCTTCAGTTGCTTTAAGTTGTAGAGATTGATCAATACTTCTGTGCCTAGGTGTACCATATTCTGTTATCAGGCATAGCTTTATGGGTCCAGTACTTCTGGGTTCTATGCTTACATTTTATTATTTACAATAACTTTAAATAATTTACTTCTGATGTTTAGAAATCAACACCTGACTGCAATTTTTAAGGAGCTTTATAACTAGATTTTTCTCAATATAAAAATATCTTCCATTGTCATCTCTAGCCTATAGGGGACAGCCACCAATGATTTGTTTAAACAGTCTACCACATTGCTTATTGTCTTGTTAAATGGACTACTTGCTAGACTTCTTCCAGGCACTTGATAGTATGATGGGCTTTCCCATAATCTTTTATGCATCCCAGCATGCCAATTCTCTGAGTATTCTGCTCCCTTCACCAACAATATGCCACAGGTATTCTGGTAATCTTAATTCACTCAGTGTTAATTTCTGTTTTTCTCAAAACTCTTAAGATGAAGTCCAGGAGTTTGAGTAGTTCCCAGTCATTAACAAGATATTAAATCAAATAGCTGCATCATATTCCCATAACAATAAACTCTCCTTAATCCAACTGTATGTCTTCTTAAATTTATACACCTAGAATCCATTCTTCTCTTATACAACCTTCCTGATGCAGCTCTTTTGCTATAATCCCCTTGCTCCAGGAGCAGATCCTAATTATCCCAGTGAGTTTATATAAGTCTAAGCCCTAATTATTAGTCTCTTAACAGAAATTGGGGAAAATCTCAAAAGAAATTGTATTATTGTGGAAGGCAAAGGCCTCTTTATCAGTCACCAGCGTTATTAAGCAAGGGTGTGGAAAATGCTACTCTTTAACAATGTGGAGGATACTTTTTCTGCAGACGGAGAATATTCATGACAATCTGAGTAGCTATAAAACAGATATCACCCCAATAAGGAAATAATGCACAACATGACAGGCCTTTGTCTTTTCCCAAGCTCTTCCACCTCAATGTTTTTGCTAAGAATCTTAAAATGTTTTGTTAAAGCCACCTGAACTGAAAATGTAACTTTCAAGCAATGTAACTATTCAAGCATCCTGACTGCAAATGTAACTGTTCAAACTATAAGATGTTCCCAGATGTTTCACAATGTTCTGTTAACTTTTCTATTCTGCTTCTGCGAACATGCTTGCTGGGTTTATTTCCCCACCCCACCCCATAAATCTCTATATATAAATCTCTTGCTTCCATTTCTGTTTGGGGCTCAGACTTCAGGATGGGAACACCTCTGGGCCTGCCTATGTAATAAAATGTTTCCTTCATCTCTCTGAGTGCTGCTCAATTTTTTCACCTCCAGAGACTTTCAGATAGCTGTAACATTTGGCTGTAACACTGAGATGTAACACTTCATGCACAGTAAAAACCTCATTACATTTCAGAGCACAGAGAGTCTTCCATGGCTGATAATTCAGAGTTCTCTGGGATTTTGCTCAAGCAGTTATGTTCTACATATGACCCTCAGGCTTTCTGCTTTTAGCTTGCTCTGTAAGATAGATGGTTTCCCAGACTTCTCTCTTACTTTCAACTGGTGATTAATCACTCTCAGATTTTCTTTTATTTTTTTTCCATCCACATCAATTGGCCTCCAACAGGAGCCATTTCGAACTATTGTCCTGATACTGAGTCTTCGTATTTTGTCCATATCTCTGACTTCTTTTTACATTGTACTCCCTAGTTGTATTCACTTCAGAATGATCTTACCAAGTTACCGTTAGTTAAAGTTTAGTGATTGTGGTACTATGACAGACCTGGGGGGTTACGACCTCCTCCTTCTCACCAGGGATGGAGTCATCACTGGTAATAATATAGCAATGAAATCCTACTTTTCATAAATGCTCAAATAACAAAAGATCTTCTGCTTTGGGCTATTTTCTATAGAAAATACCACCAACCAGTTCTATGTGAAGTATACTTTAAGCAAAAGACTTATTATGGCATGCTTTTAGACTCAAAATCTGTAGGTTGAGAAAAACAGAATCTGTAGAGAGAAGGTGGGTTGTGTTGAGATCACAACAGAAGATCCAGCTGACCCAAGGGGAACTCTGATGTTTGTTATCCTCCGGGGTTATTACAAATTGGGGAAAATGTCACTAGAGCCCTTATATCAGCAAATGGTTAATGACTGCCATAATTGGTCACGGTAATTGACCAGTAATTATGCACTTCCCTTGGAAAAGGACATGGCTCTAGCTGTATTATCTTTATCTGAAAAACAATTTCCAAAGAGTATCTAAGATACAAGCTTTCTGAACCCGACTTTCTCGACACCTGAAGAAAATCATGCAGTATTTTATTCTTGTTTTTATTTCTATTATTTATTTGATACTTTTATCATGTATAATTTAAGTGCAATTTACTTTCATATATTTTTCTTATTTTATATTATATTGCTGATACATACTCCTCTGTATTCCTTAATGTATCCAAGTGATCATAAAATTTTCTATACTGATCATTTCTTTTAATGTTATACAGTACAAGTTTTACTTTATTCTTTAAAGTCTTCAGTGGGAGAGGGAGCTAAATGCAGAGGCAGATGGCTGTCACTTTACTACTCAATAAGTCATTTTTCCCCACTTACTAGTTAGAGTTCCATGATGATGACATTGTTTTTAAGTATTTTGTATTGTTCATTTATTTTTTTTAAAAAATCTCCTTTACTATTATATAGGAGCAATAGGTACCATCATCAATATCGACTATTTGAGTCCTATTTCTATTTTACTAATTACACCTCTCTCCATCCTCTAAACAACTCAATCATTCCTGTTGTCATACAAGCATGATCTGCAAACTCCCTCTGAAATTAAATGCCAAGCAAATGAAAAATTGAACTATCTTTGTATTACCACTCCTTGAAGCTACTGATCATTACTTATCTACACTCTAGTGTGTTTATACATATAACGACCAATTTATTACCAGCTATTCCTTTTCAACTTAGTGCACTGTTTTGTTTTTTATCTATATGTCCCCCAAAGCCTCAAGTAGTCATAAGCAGGGCTTTTGGGAAATGATTGGATCATGGGCAAGTGATACATTTACGATGGCAGGTGAAGCCTTGTTGAAGAAGATGGGTCACTAAGGATGTGGCCCTGATGGGTCTATCTGCCTCCTTCCGTCCTTGCTCATTCTACTTCCTGCTGTCTTGCCTTTAGCTCTTTCTCTTCTGCCATTCCACTCTGCCTTGGAGGCAGCAAACCACGGAATAACATCTCTACAAACTGTGAACCAAAATAAATATTTCCTTCATGGAGTTGTGTGTTTTGGATATTGTGTCTCAGCCCAGAGAAAGTAACTAAGATACAGTGTGTCCTTACTTTCCAGCAACTTATGCAGTTTTTTTTATAAATGGACCTTAGTATTCAGAATTTTCCAGAGGAGCAGAACCAACAAATCACACTCTCTTTTCTACCTAGGATCAATTTATTCTTTAAGATACCTGATTCCTTGTAGTAATGCTTTGATTTTAGCTTCAGTTTGATTTTTCCTCCAGAAATTTGTCCTTTCAGTATAAATTAGAACCCATCTCATAATAATTAAATTCATACTTAAGCAAAACATTTAGTTTCCTCTATAGATTTCTCTATAGATTTCTCTATGTCATAAATTTGAGATTTAGGTTGAAATTGATAAGGCTTTGGTGTGATTTCTGTCTTTTTTTTAAGAAGATGGTCCATAAAAACATGGCTCATTTTTATTTCAAAACAATGATGTATTTAGATAACAATTATATTGTAT
>NW_004624867.1:2510080-2543919 GCF_000247695.1 Heterocephalus glaber
TATATAATATATATTATATATATACATATCTTAGACAAAACAAAAGATAAGAGAGAGAGAGAGCATGCTATACAGTGCTCTTTATATACAGGCAATTTCCTTGTTAAAATTTTTATTTTCCTTTTATTTGGAGAAAATTAATTTTGACAATATTGCTCAAAAATTTAATATGAAATCAACTGTAAAATTAGTAAATTCTTACTTTCTATTATTCTCTTTTATGAAAATCTCTCAAATTAATCCTATAATTATATAGATAGGAGAAGATATTTAGTTAAACATATTAAAAATATTTGTAATATAAGATTATCAGTCTTGTGTCCCACTACAGTGTCTTAAAGAGTCTGTCATGATACATTACACATTTTAGTTTTTTAAAAGAAGCATTTTTAGCAGTGCAATACAAGTGCTCCAATATGATATCATTCACATACAGTTTCTAGCCAAAATAAGTATTTTTACACATATATTTACTAATATCTGCCCTTACTTATTTTGCTGTGTTTACTAGGAAAAAAAAGTTAGATTCTTTTGAAAAATTCATAATTAAATTAAACTTTTATCCTCAACTAAAATAATTTTGGCACATATTCTATATTTTATAAGATTACCCATGACTACATTGTTCTTGTGGCTTTTCAAATCTTGATTGCATGAGTTAGCCCCTCAAAAATTATTGTCTGTTTTGATATTTCCATAGACATGAAGACCTAATGAAAAAGATTCATGCTGAAAGGGATGAAACCTCGAATTCCCAGAGTCATTTACATTTTGGGGCATCTTGTCATATAATCAAATTAATAAGATCCCCTTATTTCATGAAAAATACCTTGTTTGTATTGTAGGAAAGAAAAGCTACCAAAAACCAACCAATGCTTTAACATATCCTACTCTAATCTGGTATTTGAATTCTTTGCAATGCACAACAAATATTCATAGAATCAGATCAATCAAAAAAATCTCAAGTGTAAAGGTAAGATTATAGATGTTGACTTAGCTTAATAATATCTTTTTAAACATTTGTTTGTATGGTTAGGTTTGTCTCTAAAGCTCAAAAATATTTCTCATTTCTCTTTTGAATAAAAGTTTGATGTAGATAAAACTCCTTTGTTATAATAAACCACTTTGTTATCGCCTTGGGGTTTAGTGAAATATTGAAACTTTACAAAATGTTTCTTTGGAATATAAAAGGGGATAGCATTTAATAATACTTTTATGGATTACCATGGGAAAACAACAGCAACCATGGAGACACTAGACACAATGAAAGATAAGTTTACTTTTTCACTAAAGCTTTCTATCTAAAATACAAAGATTAACTAGCATAAGGTGAAATCACAGAAGAAAAATGAAAGAATAAATGAAATGGTCAGCTCCCCATTGTCCTATTTTAAAGGTTATTTTCATTTGACATAATATCTCCTTTCATGTCACACTGATTCAATTGACTTTATGCAATCAAAACATCACTTGAGATTCTCCATTTTTCATAAATATTTATAGAAGTCTTTCTAAAAAAGTAATATCAATTTACCTGAGAGGTTCAGGTTACTTCACATTTTTTTTTTATGAAAACTAATTCTCTCTTAGTAATTTTAGTTTAAAATTTCTTGACTGATTCTTGGAAAGCATGCAGTTAGTTTAAACAAGATATTGCCTGTGTTTTTGAGCAGCTTTTACAATGCATCCTAAAGTAAAACTTAAATAAATGTAAGTCTCATCAGCAAAATGGCATGTAGTTATAGCCAAAATATATTTTTGTAAACAAATGAGTGTGTATAAGTATGTGTGTGAGTGGTTGTGTGTGTGTGTGTGTGTGTGTGTATGTAGCCTTTAAGGGATCTTTAAGTAATTATTTTATGTTTGTGAGATTATACTGACATGTGACACATTAAAAAAAGACAAAGCTAAAAATCAAATGAATTCATGAAGCCTCAAGTATATTATGATTTATATGTTAACAATTTTCCAAGATTACATCTGTTTAAACTAATTTATTTGTCATTCAACTTCTAGGAAAACAGAGCCCTGTTTTAGTATGTGATCATCACTTTAAGATAAAAAACAAGGGGAAAAAATTGAAATTATAGTACAATAATGTATTATAGTTATGAGTTTATTTATTTTCATATTTATTATATAATTTTTCTTACATCTGACAAAGTAATCTTAAAATGTCAAATGTCAAAATATGGTGTACCACAGGTGATAAGTACTGACCCTGTTCAACATTGTGTCTATTACATAGGTTTGACCTAGCACAGTTGAATATATTCTGTTTTCAAAAAGATAAAATGATGCACAGCAATGAATGGTTGACCTATTAGTAGGCAGGCAAATGACACTAGGAGAACATATGCTCCGTTCTACTTATACAATACTCAACATTTGCATTGAACTGTGAAAGTCTGAGGTAAGTAGCAGGTGGGCTAAGATTATCTTTGCCCTACTTTATGTGAAGGTGATTTAAAATACAAATAACCTGAGTGACTAAACAATGAAGATAATCAATAACACATATCATAAGTAAGAGTGAAAACTGGACTGTTTGTGCACATGTATGTGCAATATAACATACATGAAATAAATATAACTACTAGGAAAATAATTTTCATAATAAACAAATATAATTTTGTTGTGTGATCAGAATTAGTGGTGAATACATTGAAAGTTAATATGGCATAATGAGATAGTAAAGTTAACATTTTGTAAATATTTAAATTCTAATTTTTAAAGCATAAATGAGTAATCGTACAGAGTAATTTTTACCACCTGCAGCGTGTAGGTTGATGTTTTACATTATCACTTTGAGTTGAAGTTCACCACAATCAGTGCCTTACAAGTTATAAATTATTCAATTCCAAAAACATTATTTATATCACCAGACGCCTTCCTTCCATAAAAATCAATTTTTGTAATTTCTGGATTGATTAAATTGCAAGGACAATTTTTGAAAGCATACAAAATATTTAATTATTTTTAAATCTCTCCTATATGGGAGAAAAAAATCAATAGTAAAAATGTTCAGTGATAAGAAATTAATTATTTTCAAAATTATGGCTCATTTGCCATTGGATATAATTTTTACACTATGTATATCAACTCCTGAGATTGAAAAATCATCCCCCATCCTCTCTAATTTCAAAATTGTCAGTCTCTTACCTTGACAATAAATGCCTTGCTACAATGGCAGTTCAAAATATCAAAGTTGATGAGAAGACCTGTGCCAGAAACTGAAAGCAATTAATTTCTACATTGATCTCTGGAATTCATCCAAACTGTTTAAAATTGAACAGAGCCTTGTCATACTATCATTCAATGAATTTGTTTCCAACAAGGCTGTTTAATAACTTTACCATGAAGAGATATGATTAACTGACTCTAATACTAAGTTATCTGGTGTGTGTGTGTGTATATATATATATAATATCAATTAGTGAATGGTATTTATTAAAAATAAATAAATAAATAAATAGGGCTAGTGCTTGTTTAAATGTATTTTAGACCAGAATCATAATCTTAATTTCAACATGGAATCAAAATGAAACATGGCTGTGGGCTAAAATTTCTTGCTTGTCCTTCGTTGAAGCCTTTGTTTATCTCAAGCCACACATTCATTTCATCAGAAAATCATAATTTCTATAATATCCTAATATATATTGGTTCCTAAATACTTCTCATCATTTATCACTACCTTTCCAGGCCATGTCACTAATATCTCATTCCTGTACAATTCTAAATCTACTTTCCTAATATCTCTTAAGCACTTATTTACAAGGGTTACTGCATTAGTTTACTAGATCCATCATAGCAAAAAATCACAGATTGAATAGCTTAAACATTAGAAATATATTATATAGGAAAATCAAATTTTAAGGGTCATTAGGAATGGTTTCTCCAGAGTATTCTGTCATTGACTGATAGATGATTGCCTTCTGTTTGTACCTTCATTTGACCAGTTCTCTCTTCTCATGTGTTATCCTTTAGACTCTGAATATTTGCCAAAATTCTCATGTGTTCAGAAGTGGAGCTTTTGGAAAATGATTGGAATACGTTGGCCCTATAGCTGACTTGCTGTTACTAGATAGGGCCTAGTTGGTGGTGGATCACTGGCAGTGACCTGGAAGTGTATATCTCCATCCCTGGCTTCTCACTTCTCATTTGATTCCTGGCTACCTTGATGTGATACCTTTCTACAAGCTCTTTCATTGTACTGTTTGTCCTATGGAGCTGGCTGACCATCCATGAACTAAGATCTCTGAAAACGAAAGCTGTAATAAACATCTCTACATTTAAATTGTGGGTTTAAAATATTCTGTCTTGGTGAAGGAAAAGTGACTAAAATAGATTTTAGAGCCAGAAGTCTGACAGTTGTCATTGTACTATACCTGAACAGGTAGTTTAGAAGCTTTGGAACAGGTTTGTAGGAGTTTGGGAATGTTTGAAGATGCAGCTAGAGAAGCTCTAGATGGTATAAGAAAAGCTTGATGCAAAATTCTTGTCTGAGCTCAGAAGACTGGAATGCTCATAAAAATGGGCATGATAAAGGCCATTCTCCAGAAGTTTCAGTTCTGAACAAGGAATCCATTCCAGTTGAACTCAAGGACATTTGGGTTACGCTGTGGCAGAAAGTTTTTCTACACTTTACCCATGTCCTGAGACTTTTTTGGAGACTGAGATTAAGGGTAGCAGACTAATTTATCTAATGGAGAAAATTTCAAGGGAGCCCAAATTTCATGGTGTCACAATGGGTAAAGCTAGCTGCTTTCAGCCATATTCACAGTGAGAGTCAGGAGCAAAATACCCATGTGAAGGGCCAGGGATTTAGCTCAGTGGTTCTGCCACCTGCCTCACAGGTGCAAGGTCCTGAGTTTGATCCCCAGTCCAAAAAACAAAAAAAAATGTAAAATGTTTTAAGTTTTTCCAGAAAGAAAATACCTAAAAATACCTGTAAAGTTGGAGCAAGAGACCATAATTGCTAAAAATATTACCAATAAAATGAAGCCAAGTACTTTTCATCAGAACAATAAGAAATATGGTTTGAGAGTATTTCAGAAATGAGCAAGAACTCAGCATTTACTAGTTTGATGGAGTAAAAGGGTAAAATTAAATTACTTTGAAAGACTGTTTTGAGTAAACAGATGCATATCACCTTGCTCCAGAAGGATGACCTACAGGTTTGGTTCCCTGGGACTTATTTCATAGTACTCAGCTATACAGGTACTCAGAGGACTCTGAAGCCATAATCTAAGGGAGCCAGGCTTCTGCTTCTGTTGGTGGCAGAAATTGGCATCATCTACCTGGTGCTAGTTTCATGGGCATGCAGAGTACAAGAGTTGTGTGGTCAAGCAGGCTTCCAACCAGATTTCAGAGGAAAGCCTGTGAAACAAGGAAGTGTGCTAAGAGGTCAGTGCATAGAGATATGGGAGTGGAACTGAAAGTGTAGTAGAGACCCCAGGAAGTTGGAGAAGCCAGAAATATGGAATGCTTGCTGAGGAAAGCTGCAGGCAGTGCATCCTGAGGAAGAGGCAATGAAAGCTTCAACCAGCAATATTGTAAGGGTGGGATGACCAGAGCCATTTGCAGGTCACATCTCACAAATTTCTCATGGTGCTTGACACGAACTACTGGATTGAATGATTTCTGTGTGGGGTTTTAGTCTTGTATCGGCTCTGTTCCTTTCAAGGATTTACTTCTCACTCAGAATGGGAAAATTACCATGCACCACTGTATTTTAGCGGTGTTTAACTGTCTTTGTTTTTCAAAGACGCTCATAGCTAAGAGTTTGCCTTAAGTATTAGAGGGAACTTTGGACCTAAACTTTTCAACAATGCTGGAACTTAACACTTTGGCAATGCTTAGAAGTGAACCAACTCTATTTTTCATAAAAATATGGATATAGGTCTTTGGGGAAACCAAGGTTGAAATGTTATGGCCTAGATCTAGAATGCACACTCAAATACTCATGTATTCAGAGGTGAGTATATTGGAAGGTAGTTGGATCATTGCAGCACAAGGTGGGGCCTAGATGTAAGTGGATCACTGGGGTTGTGACCTGGAAGGGTATATCTCCATCTTCAATTTCTCAATTCTCTTTCTCCGCCTTCCTGGTTGCCTTAATATGAGCAGCTTTTCTTCACCGGACACTTTCATCATGCCATATTTCCATTCAATCTATTCATGGATTGAGACCTCTGAAATTGTGAGCCAAAAATAAATTTCTCCTGATTTAAGTTTTGTATCTTGGTGATGAGGAAGTGACTAAAAAAATTGCGTGTTTCTAGTATAACTGTGTACCATGTTTCATCTTTTTAAATTGGATTACTGGGAACCTAAGTCAACTAATTTTACTTGATTACTTCTTTAAAGGTCTTTATCTCTAAATATCATCACAATTTGAGTTACCATGGAACTTCAACATATAAATTTGGAGGCAATAAAATTTTACCTGTAATAATTACTTTTTTGAATAAAAGTGATATTCTGCTACATTTGTGTTCAGAACTCTATTGTAGTGCAATACAATGTGTGATCAAAATACACAGTGATCATAATAATTTTTAAATTACTACAATAAAGAACACATTGTCATTAATCCCCTTCCCAATGCTCTCACTCACTTCAAACACACAATTCCAATCAAATTTGCCATGGTTTGAGGAGTCTTTGATGTCCTTTTTATTTGCATCTTTATGAACTGTGATTTAAAAAATAAGTTGGATCATATTTCCAGAGGATACTAGAAATATAATTGACCCTTGAAAATTTTTTGAGAATAAGGTCCTTGAATTTTTCTTATATTATTGGTTTTTTATGTTGTTTGTACACCTAGATAAATGGAGCATACTCTACTAGCATGTCAGGATTACCCAAATAAATTGGGTAAATTTTGTGATACAGATTAGAATCCTTTACACGTCCTCAATTTTAGTTATCATGGTTATTAAGAGGGATGTGATTATATAATAAGTCCTCTGTAAAATTTTAAGATATATAGACTTAAATTTGATTCTCTGGAAAGACATGTTTCTTATGTTCTATAGTTTACTGCTAGAAACTAAGTGTATCTTAAATTATGGATGACAAACTTGTAAACCTATGTCTTGTAACATGAGATGTAGACAAATGTATGTGTTATATTATTGTTATTTAACTTCTTGCTTTTAATCCCCTCCTGTAATAGACTGTAGTCATGTGTATAAACTCTTTATATCTTGTTCTATCAATGTAATATGGTAATAGTTTGAAAAGCAAATTAAATCATGGGGAGCACTTTAATCATCAGTGAAATAATCTGTTGATGAGCTCATTGCTGAAAGTGAGGTTAGGAAGTAGGGACTAGTCAGAAGCAGTGGGTCACTGAGGGCATGACAAGAAGGATGTATTCTTGTCCCCAGCTTCTCCTTTATCTTTCTGCTTCCTGACTTCCATGGTGTTAGCAGCTTTCATACACTTCTGCTATGAACAAAAATAAACCTCTCTTCCTTTAAATTGAGGTGTTTTGTTCTAGTAATGGGGAAAAAAGTAATACAAAAAATTGGTATCAGAAAAGTGGGCCATTTCTTTGCAACTCACCATGTATGTGGTTCACAAATCTTTAGAACTATTCATTTTTTTTTTTAGGGGAGTGTAAGTGTTTGGAAATGGGGACTAGATGATCCTCAGAATGTTGTGAGCAGTGTTTGATGCCGATATTGGTCAAAGCTCAGAATACCAGAATGCCGGAGATAATACCAACAAGAAATAAAAGAATATGGGCAATAAAGGCCAGGCTCCTAAGGATTCAGTTGGGAAAGAGAATTGTCTTAAAAACTGGACTAAATAGTACAAGTATTTAACTATGTCAAAAAATCTGTCTATAATTCTACATTTGTTCATATCCTAATATTTCATGTGAGGCTAAATTTAAAAGTGGCACTCTAATGAATCTGGTGGCAGAAACTTCAGAGTAGCCCAACATTCAGGTTGTGGCATGGCTAATTTTAGCTGTTCTGCTCATCCTCAAGTCAAGTGTCCAATAATTTGTTATTAAAAAAAGAAAGAAAATTATTGGATAAGTTTACCTAGTTTAGTAATGTCTGAAGAATTACATTAGTACTTTATTCAATACTTTGGGACATATTCACAAATAGGAAAACAAAATAGTAAAATGTACTTTCCCATTAATTCATCAAAAATTGAAAATTAAGCCTTGACCTACCTATAACAAGTGACTGTTCCTATACTTTCATTCTGAATCCTGAATTAAAAGTTAGAGTTCACTACACATTTCTAGAATGTCTGTACATTGGGGAAAGTTAGATAAGCAAGCCAATTTCAATTCAATTTTATATTTATTTTCTTTACATAATGATCACAAATAGAAAATGTAACATGAATATCATCTTTGTGTCAGAAGGAGGAGCAGCAGTTGTCCATGTGCATAACCTCTGATCATTGTTACCCACACTGGATTTGTAAGACTCAAATCCTTGATTTAACAATGAGTTCCATTCCGGGAGAATGTTTGTAAGTTGAATTCATTAATAAGTCCAACAAACTGATTCTAAGATTAAAGATGTACTCTGATCACTCTGGTTTTTGTTTTTTTTTTTAAGTCTTCAGATAGGCTTTTAGCTTTTTTTTGAATAAGGATTAAATTGAATGGGACTCAACGCTGATGTTAGTCCTGAATTCACACACTGAAAACTTTCTCCATCTTCTCTCTCACTCTACCATCCTTTTTGGATATTAGTGTTGACTTCATTGGCACAGCTGACTTCCCATGCTCTATGATCTTGACCTTGTTCTTTATAATTGCGCCTATGGTTGGACAATTTATGTTAAGAATGAGTGACATTTACTGTCATTTTGCTTCTGTCCAATTTCTCAATTATTTTCACTTTTGTTTCTACGATTATTGTTTTGCACTTCCTAACAATACCCTCCACATCACCACTGCATTTCCTCTTGCTTCCAGTCATTCTGGGCTCTGAATTAGCACTGTACTATTGTACTCTGTCACACTGTATAGTAACCACATAGCAGCACGACTGTGACCATGTCCAACAGACACATGAGCTAGTGCCACAATTTGTTCACATCTATAAATGTTCATAATGTGAGATCTGTTTGTATCTGTGACAGTTTGCAACTTGAATGTTAGTAATTCAGGGACCTACTGTAGGACCAAAGTCCATGGCAATACACAACACTTGGCCCCCAAGTCAAGAGTTTGTAAAAGACGAAGATCACTTTATTTTTATTGATGTAGTATTAATAATAGTCTACTTATAGAGGGTTTTGCTCCATAGAATTTATTACATGGTGTTTACTTTGTAATTATTAAGAAAAATTATCCCAAACCTGCACATTATGTTGGAGTGTGTGTAAAAATCAGGTATTGTTAAATAAGTAGGTGTTGGAATTCACCTACTTTTCATTTTGCTAAGCACTATTTTCTTGAATATCAGACATTAAAAGTATTGGGCTAATTTTATATTAATTTGGATTTGTAAAGAATAACAAAACAAAATTAACACTTCTACAGATAGTTATTATCTGTAAACTATCTTTTACAGATTGTAATTACTGTAGGAAAATTACTGGTTTGAATCTAGTGGGGTTTTTTTTGTTTTTATGTTCTTTGAATCATTTTTACCATTTTATTGGTTCCTACTTCCTAACTTTAATAAATGTTTTTTTGTTGATTGGTTTGTTGGTTTTTGGCCCTATGTCTGTTCATTATTAGTACAACAATTGGGTTTTTAACTTTTAAAAAGTATTTTAAAACTATTACTACAATTATTATAATATGAGATTTATTTTAGGTTTATGTATCTTTGATTGGTCTGTGCTGTTACTTTCACTTATCTTTAACCTAGGTTTTGCTTTGGTTTAAAAAATTATTTTATTAATAAAATAATTTTATAATTTTATTTTATTAGTAAAAATATTTTATTAATAAAGTAACAACTTTGAATTTATCATCATAGCAAATTTAATAGGGACTTTATGTGTAAACTTCTTTCTTCCTTTTATATTTTTTATTTTTACTATCCTTGCCTTCTATTCTTTGTTCATCTCTTTTTAAAATTTCTTATTTTTCAAAATATATTATTCCTAATTCTATGTAGATATCATTCTTAAAATGATTGTTTTTAATTTATTTAAAGGTATCAATTTTATTAATATCATTTTAATTGAAAAGTCATAATTGTACTGTATGGAATACAAAGTGCTATTTTGCTATATACAACTGATTAGGAGTAATTAAATCAAGTCAATTAATGTATTTTTACCATGCTTACCTGACACTTTTCATAGTTATACATTTAAATACTCTTAGGTATCTTAAAACATGCAGCATATTATTGACATAAGCCACTGTGCTGTGGAATAGATCTCAAACTTATCCTCCCATCTATTTCAAACCATATTCTTTGGAAGTAACTATCTCCCTTCTGCCCCCATGACCATTACTCTACTCTTTTCTTCTATGAGTTCTGTTCTTTTTGGATTCCACATATAAGTAAGATCATCTAGTAATTGTTCTTCCTTGGCCTGGCATACTTCAGTTAGTTTTCGTTCATACATTTTTTTTTTTTGTGGCGAAGGACTAATATGTACTCTTAACACTCTCACCTCCATTAAAAGTAGAGGTCATATGTTTTGTGGAACACTGTTTTATAAATAAAAATGCAATTATTTTTCTTTCACATATAAAAATGAGTTTGGATTGTTGCATTAATTTATAAAATTTCTCAGAAAAAAATCTTCAGAAAACATTTCTTTCAGGAGGTATTTTTTATTATGACTTTATTAGTATATGTTTGCAATACATGATGATTATATTCACTGTAGGGGATTGGTACACACATAACACATTTTAATTCCCTTCTTTTCTCCCCCTCCCCTCACCTCCTTTTAGTTTTCCAGTATGAGATTCATTTATCTTATAAGGCCTTATAGAGTAAATTATTATATATACAGATTGAAAAACAGACTAACAGGCCAAAGAACATAAAAAACATGTAAGACAATTGTACTAAGTCAAAGTACACTTTTAGATGCATTGTTCACACTGTATTACGATACTTTTTCTTCTTTCTCTTTTATCTGCCATATATATATATATAAAATGGTATACAGTATATATAAATATAAATACATAAATAATTAACATATAATATATATAAGCCTTATATATATGGTTTTTCACATAAGAGCCTATGTGTTCAAGTTATTTCATTTAATGTTATGGTCTAAAGGTACATCCATTTTCCTACAAATTACTCAAGTTATCCTTTTTTATGGTAGAGTAGTACTTCGTTGTGCACAAATGCCACATTTACTTTTTATCCATTCATCTTTGATGAACATATAGGCTTTTTCCAAGATTTAACTATTATGAAATAACAATGCAATTCATAATAGAAACCTTTCTTATATTTCTCAAAAGTTGGATTTGTGCAAAACCAAGTTCATGCCTAGGTTTTTATATTTGTGTTTCATTTTACAAAGTAATAAAGTCCTTTATTAGTTTTATTTTCTGATTATAAAATACAGGAATAAAAATAAAAACTTGTAGGACACTGAAATGTTATGAGAAATAAACTAACACTATCATCCCTGAGCATCAAGTACAACTGATGTAATAAATTTGACTCTTTCACATAAACTTTTCTAGAAATCCACAATTATGGTCAATAATATAGTCTCATATATATTTCATGATGTTATCTCATGGATATTTCTGAATCATGATACATTTCATAAAAACAAACTTAAATGTTTATTTGATTTTATGCTAGGAAAATTTCATAACTAATTTAAACATGTTTTATAGATTCATACATGTGCACAATGTACTCCCAGATCACTCTCCCTTGACCTGACTTTGATTTCAATGCATATGATGTATTTTGATCATATTCATCCCCTCATTACCCTCACACCCCCACTTAAAAACACTTTTGCATAATTACATTGAATAAATGTATAATTTTTCTTTAACCTTTAAATCAAATTTTGTTTTCTTTGATTAAAAATTTAGCAGTAAAGTTATTCAATCATTACCTTACTTTTTTATCACAGATCTTGTCTTTATTCTCATTGAATTTTCTTTGTTGAAAATACCATATTTACAATGGAAAATATTTTATCCAAAAAGTTTTCCACATTTTAAAATCTCTAAGTGAATGGAGAGCTGATTATGGATTTTGCAGATAAATACAATGGTATTCAAGCATATTAGTAAACATTGTTGTTTATTTGTTTATTTGTTTACAGTACTGGAAATTGAATCCAAGGCTTTCACACTGAGCTACACTTCCAGCCATGTATTTATATTCTATTCTGAGACAGCGTTTTGTTAAAGGCTGGGCTTGAACTCAAGATTTTTCTGCTTCAGTCTTCTAGAGAGAGTGCTGGTTTTACATATATCTTAAGGGATTCGTCTACTGTTGACAATACTTTTATTTTTCAAAGGTGTTATGTTTTTGAAGAAGAATAGTAAGGCATAACATGTAAATCTCAATGTAAGGACACTTCAGATTGTGAGACTTTCAGATGGTGAGAAAAAAATGTGCTACTACCTACTTATATTGTAATCATGCTACATTGGCTTTACACTGAGTAAAATTTCATTTTTGCACTTTGTGTTTTGAGAATTTTTAATGTTTTTATTTATTTTATTTTTTACAGTGCAGTGAAGGCTCCTGACCAGGTACAATTGTAATCTCACATAAATATCTTATTTTTCTGTTTTTTGAATATGAATATATTATTTGCATAGAATTATTCAAAATTTTGTATTTCACCATGCTATAATATTCTCTGATTTATTCTGTTTTTACATTGTATCTTTGCCTACTACCCTCTTTTAAAAATATTACCTTAAGTTTTTATTATTTAGAATTCAAATCACTGACTACCATCAGCTCCATACTCCTATGGATATATGTCAAATAAATAAGATATTAAGGATAACACATTAGATAAATAAATATGAAATAAAAGTTCTTTAAACAACGGCAAATAGAAAGTCCTCCAGATGCCAAAAATTATTTTCAGAATCTTCTCTTTAAAATCTGAAACCCTTCAAATTCTAATTGGTGTGATAGTAGAAAATGTACATATTTTTTAATTGTATACAACAGTTGTGTCAATCTATATATTTACTTTTCAAACAAATATTTACCATTTTTATTTATCTGAATGTATTTCAAGAGTGATGGGTTAATTGATAGAGCCTAAATTTATGAAAAAGTTATTTTTAAATAAAAATATAATTTTGCTTCATACATGGGTGCTGTTTCTTCTCTGTGATTCATTTTGTCATGTTAGAAGGAAAAATACATTAATTATGAATTCTATTATAAATTTACTTACAAATATAAATTTTATTCTTTTTTAAAGTCATGACAATTATTATCACTCTACTTCTCATGTTATACATAGAATTTTCTATATGAAATAAGATGCTAGCCAAATGTTCCTCAAAAGATTGCACAAGGGAATTTGGAACCATGTATCATCTTAATATTTCCACAAACATTTATGAGTTTTTACTCAAATTAAATGCACACCTTGCAGAGATCAATGAGGGCCAGATTGCTATGACTGTCTGCAAGCTTTCTTTGTTCAGAGTCTAAACTCTACATCACCTGAAAACAACCATTTGTAATAGTATCATTTCAGACGAAGCTGGACTTTATTTCAATAAATAACTTGCAAACTTTAACAATCTAAGTATATAATTAAATAATTAAAAAGAATCAATGTTTTCAAAAGAAGACAAACTTTTAAAACTATCAACCAAGAAAGAAAACAGATGGGAGAAATGAAGTTAGTAAAGTTCAGTGTTAAAAATTTCATGCTGGAAGGTCAGAATACTTATGAGAGTAGCACTGTGGTGTGGCTGCCTGTTACTTTCATCTCTGTGTGGTGATTCATTAACACCGCTATAGTTTTGCTCTTAGTTTAAAAGGTTAAGTGATGCATTGTACACTGTATTGCTACTTGGGTTAGAAGACACAGTTAAGGCATTTTTAAACCAGCAGGAAAAATTACATAATTTTAATGATAAAAATATCTAAAATATATCTTGCAATTTTAAAATGATAGGGTTTTTTTTTAACACTTTGTTCACATTAAATGTTCTGGTTTGCCTCTGTTAAAAATAATTTATTAGTTATTTTCTAGAGTTCACATTCAATATTTGTTAAAGATAGTCAAAGAGGAACACACTCACCACGGGGTAGCTAAGGAGGAATTTTAAAGTGCTATGCAATAGATACCATGTTTCCATATTTCTGCTTAAATGCCAAGTCCATTTTAAGCTTGTCTCCTAATCAGGAAGATATACTTGGAAAGCAAGATAAAAGATTTCTTATTTCCTCAGCAGGCTCAAAACATAGCAAAGAATATAAGTCACATAGGCTCAGTGTTTGGGTCAAAAAACAGAGCTGCTGAGCAATCCGTAGAGACAGCCATTGCCGGCTTATAATGGAATGGGCTTCGGGGCTTTGGCAGACTAGAGAAAAGGGGGCAAAATGTCTTAGGAAGCCAATTGAAAAAGACTGTATTTAAAGTGAACTTTAATCTACCTCATAAACAGATACCGCATTTTATTTTTTTCCAAATAGATATAAAGATTCCATTTTGGGAACATCACAACCAAGCACTAGGGTTAAAATAAAATAGAAATGCTCAGATGAGAATCAGCAAAATTCAGTCTAGACTGAAAAAAAGCAGATCTAAATTGATTATACAAGAGCCCCATATGTAACTCTAGTTTGTTGTACATAATTATATTTAAGCCAAATCTATAACATTACTTTTGCACAGGACTATTTTAAAATAAATGCTTCTGCGATCACTACAAGATTTTTTTTTCAATTCTTGGTATCAGAAAATGATTCTTCTGTTTGTCCTTAGTGTTAATTCTTTCTCTAACCCTGTTGAGATGCATGGTCTTTTAACATAATATGACCAAAAAAGTATAGATGAACAAAATAATTGGTTTTAATTTATAAGAAACTCATTATGTAGAAATGTGAAGACACAACGTATTTACGTGGAGAAATGCCATGACTAGCAATCACTCTTCATTTAGAGAAAGGGAAATAGAACCTTCCTATAGAATTTGGCCACAAGAAGTTACAATATAGAGCAGGCAGTTTTGGTAGATTGAGCAAAAATGCATATGCAAGAAAGAGACAGAGGGTAATGCAGAAAAGGGGGAGGTCCAGGAAAAAGGAATTTTCATTTATCTATCCTTGGCTAGATTTTGCAATTTGTATATAATCAAAAGTGCCAATCTGAAGGTTAAAGTTGTTTTTATTAAAGAGAACTTGTATTTTAAGAAAGACATTAACAATCTCATGCACTATGTATTTTAGAAGATTTGTAGTATAAATTGTTGCTGCTTATTTTCCTCTTTCTTCACAGAGTATTAAATCAGATAATCACAATCCATGAATGAATAGTTTGATATTCAGATTTAATTTTCACTGAATGTATATAACCAAGAAAGTTCTAAACATTAATGATAAAAGCAGCTGCCTTTTATTCAGCACCTATTAAGTTTTAAGCACTGATCTGAATGCTTTATATTTGTTATTCCATTTAAAGTTCAATCTTCTCCAGGAACATGTAATATTTTACCAATTTTACTAAGTAGGAAAGCTCACATCTATCCATGTTCACGCAGCTAGAAAGCAGAAAAGATGGAAATTGGATTGAGGTTTTTATAGCTTTAGAGCCCTTTTTGTTGCTACACACACACACACACACACACACACACACACACACACACTCAGATGATCTGAACACTCTGTCCTACTTCAACTTAGAGCATTGTTTTTCAGAGTAAGTACGCTTCTTAGGTAGCATATATAATAGACTGTTATGTTTGATTGTGGAATAAAAACCAAAAAATACTATTAAAACCATGCATTTGTTCTTCCTGAATTTCTTTCTTATTAGAAAACAGAAAAGTCAATTTTTCATATTAGGTAACTGTCTAATATTTTTGCTGCTCCTCTTGGGATCTTCTTTTCTGATAATCTTCCTTTTCAGTGCCTGGGACACCACATTTCTACATTTTCTCCTACCTCCTGCACTCCTCTTTCTTTTCAATTATTTTCTCTGTTCAATCTTACAATATTATTTTAAAGGTTCTGATTTTATTTTGATATCATTTTACCTAAGTAATCAATTTCTCTTCAACCACATGTAATTTAAGGGCTCATCTGATGAGCCAAATGTTATTAATAACCTGTAACAACATCAACACTTTGTTTTAGGTTTATGCAAAATTATTTAATTCAACATTTACTCATTCAATTAATTTGTAGAGAGATAAAATTAGTGTGGCACAAACAGTATTTGTCTCTGGGTGAAAGTAGTAAACAAAACTGATTAAGTGTCTGATCATAGTAGTTTGAATGTCCCATCAATATCTTAAAATCATTATTTTGTAGATCAAACTTTTTGCCATTTAATCTGAAAATATACTGAGTCTTTCTCTTAGTGACTGGCTTGCTACTCATTCATAAGTTAGCCTCTTGGAGTCAGTGTATCTCTTAATGGTAGGTCTATTATGTCAATAAATGCCACTGGGTCTGTCACTTATTATCTAACACATTGTTGGTTTTTCCCCCATTTACTCCCACAGCCATGGTTCAGACTCTTCTCATGTGAATTCCCCAAGCAGCGCCTGAGAACTACTTCTCTAGCCCAGTTTCCTCCTGTGTAATCTATTTTCTACACTAATTCTAGGATGACCTTTCTCAAAAGCAGATTTAATCAGGAAATTCCTCTACTCAAAAGCCCTGAGTGCCTTCCCAAGGCACAGTTTAAAGTTCAAACAGCTTAGTGTACAAAACTATGTCTCATTTTCCCCCTTCAGATTAATTTTTATTTACCCACAATCTTACATGCCATGGTTATAGGCAATCCACATACTAAATAGTGCAATTTCTCACTTTTGTGTGTTTCTCCCTTCAGTCTTTCTTACTTCAAACACTTTCCACTTTCAGGAGGTCTTTCTAACCTTTCTCCATGCATTAGAAAAATCCCTGACACGTTTACTTCTGCATTCCATGCATCTCTAAAATCACTTTGCATTGTAGTCTGATTTTCTTATTTTACAATCTGAATTATGAATGGGGTGAATCTATTTGAGCTTTACCTACATTTTAAAATTTTATCACTACCTGGACCATGAAAAACTCCAAATACATATGTATCAGGATAATGTAAGGAATGGCTGTGTGCTTGACCAGTGTGGTCTGAAGATACTCACCAGTTTTATGTAGTAGCAGAGTAGATATGGGATTGAAGTCCATGCACTATTTCACAGTGTTGGTCCTGAAGAGAGAAGATTGTGATTAAAGCAGTATAATTTTTAAAAGGACAGTCACCTATAAAAGTACAACTGCTAGCTTGTCTGGGACTTGAGATCTGAAGCTACATATCAACAAGATAGCTGAGATCCAATATAATAGAAATATATGCAATGCTCTCTCTCTCTCTCTCTTTCTCTCTCTCTCTCTTTCTCTCTCTCCATTCACCCTTCTTCCTTTTTCCTTCTTTCTCTCCCTTCGACTTTTTAAATTTTCAGTACCTCATTAAAGAAAAGAAAGTACAATGTTTTTCCATTCATGATATCAGAGATTGTCCACACTTACTGGGTTGTTTTATTTCTGGTGTCAGTGTCATGATTGTTCAGACCATGAGTGAAATTGTATTTACTTTCTTGTGTTATTCACACAATTATAAATCTTTCTTAGAAACTAAAATGTGAAGCTTGCTCTTTACCCTCCCTAGTTCTGTCCCCCTTTGAGAGCCAATGAATAAATTCTTGAATTCAAGATTCATAGAATCCTGTTCAAACTTTCTTTTATTTGTTTGGTTTGTGGATGACAATTCTAACTTATGAGAGGCTTTTGGTTTGTATTTTCTAATGTCTATATTTCAAATTATTAGTCAAAGTGCACATGATTTCTTCCCACTAATAGTTTCCTACCTTCCTCCTTCCCTGCATAGTACTATCCCAGGAGCATGTAAAGGCAGCATAGTATATTAGCTAGGACACAAGCTGTGCAAAACAGGCCATCCAAGTTGGAATATGGTTCTGCTCCTTACATGTTATATGGAACAACATAAATTATTTAACATAACTGGGTTTTACCAATAAAATGAAAATAATAATGAGGTCTACCTAGGGTACTCATGCGATTTAAAATATTCTAATAGTATAAAACACTTTAGAAAGAAAATGTTGACAATTAATTTTATATTATAATTTAAATACTTGAGATTTTTCTACATATCTTTATAGTTCTCCTGTTTGTCCTCTAGTTACATAAGCATTTAGGTATTTTTCTTAAATGATTTTTTTCATGTCATTTCTTCTGCATTGCCAGTGCAATTTCATTTCTGTTCATCATTGTGAGTGACACAATGTCAAGGGGAGGGATTTAATATGAGTAAAAATGGCCAATTAGGTATCTACATCATTAATGAAACCCTAATCAATGGTGTTAAAAGGCTTGTGTGCATTCTATTGACATATATTGCCACTCCTTGATGTCAATATATAATTAAGCATTTATATATATATGTGTGTATGTGTATATATATATATATATATATATATATATATATATATATATGGTAGATAAGTATTGATGGCTTTGAAATTGATTATTTGCTATAGAATTAAAATTTTCATCACTACATTTGTATTTTACACTTCTTAGAAAGTGAATAGGTCTTACAGTTTTCTTGAGGACCTCATTTTAGATATTACACAGAGCTTTGGAGATATTTTAGAGTTCTATTTGAGCCAACATAATTGTCAGATGAAAGAAACCACTGAACTTGTCAGATCTAATAATTTCAAATGTAAATTGTTTATATGCTCCAACATATTATGTAAATTGTTTTAACCTGTCAAGAATATTTTGACCTGAGAAATACGCACTTTAACCCAACACTTATAAGGCTGGGCCAAAGTGCATGATATGATTAAACAAGACTATAGAAAAATTGAAATTTAGGAAAATAGAATAGACATTCAGAAGAAATAATATCTAAAGACAAACTTGCATGGGTATATATTTAATAGAATTGTTCAAATTATTTTAGATTTTTATCTTTTCAAAATTAGAATAGAGATTATTTGTAAAGGTATTTTATGCTCAAACTATATGAATAAATAAAATTTATCATCAGTGCTTTATTTATATTTTTCCATCTGTATTTTTTACCTGAAGTTTATATTTTTCAGGTAGTCATATACTGTATCAACAAATCATACTGTCCTCTTTGAGAACATATGATGATTTAATTTTTAATTTCTTTTTCTCTAGGGTTACATGGTTTATAGATTTGTTTCTATTTATGACATTTTACATGGTTAAGTTTAATTTTATTTTCTTCTGTATGTTGTAAGACAGCTGTATCAATAATAAAAATCAATCCTTCCATTTTTACATCAGGACAGTTTTTGCCCTCATTCCCCCTTTGAGGCTCTGACTGAAGAGTCATCATCAAAATCTGTCTGTATGAACTCTTCCATAGACTGATACACTTTAGCCCCTAAGACCTTGGATATTGATTTTTTGGTCTCCTGTGGTCTATATCGTGGTGTTTAGAGCCTTCATTGCTATGAGTATCAAGCAAGGGATAAGTAAGCAGATTCCAATAATAGTGATAAACCTCCTATCATTATTTCAAAACCCCCTAGAGCTGAGAACCATCCTCCAAACGTTTCTTCTATCTGAAGGCAACAATTGGGTAGATTAAACTTTTCACAAACTTCCCCTTCTTTGGCTAGCAAGTAATCTAAGGCCAGTCTATTTTGATATACTGCATTTTAGATCTTTGTCTGTTGTTTAGCAAGAAGGTTCAGGGCCTGTGCAGTTTCATTATAATTTCTAGCATGGCTTGCAGCCAAATTATTCTGTTTAGCATATAGATGGGAATTTGCTATCCCCACATTCCATCCTCAGCCCATGTGGCTGGCCCAGAGTACTAAATTATTCTCTCTAGGGGCCACTCTTCATCTTTCCAATTGCCTATGACTATGTTTCTCTTCTCACGAGATGAAGTGTACAAGGGGTATCCCAACACCTCTCCTTGGCACAGGGGCAGAAGGGAGAAAGAGTGCTTAACACTCCTTAAAACAGAGCTCCCTGCCCAATTATACAGAAGTTGGGCATACACCCTATTTCTTCATATCCAGTATAATCCTTTAGGGGATGACAGGTGAATAGAAGGAGATAGGTTTTTCCATGCTGGGCTCAGATCAGGAAATTGAGCCAAAGGGTTAATCTCAGTTTCATTTTCCCATCACTCTGTGCTCTTTTTGGCCCCATAGAACTTTTGTCCTAAGCAAGTCAGTTCTCCAACTTGGGCCTGAAACTGTTTCCCTTTTTGTGTGAGACATTTCCTCCCAATGATGGTGGTCTTAAGGATCCATGGGTTGCTTTCTTCTAAGGAGGGTTTTTTTATTTTTTCTGTTTTTCTCTGAAGGCTAAGGCCTTGTTCTCAGTGAGATCCCATTCTATCTCCTCCTATGGCAATTGATTGATTCCCCCATCAGAGTTCCTCCACATTCATGGCATGAGGTGACATTTAGTGAGTGGGCTATGCTTTCTGCTAAACCCATGAACAGGTTTCAGGTCACCATAGGAATGTGTGGCAGAGGTTGGACCATCTCTTCATAAAAGGAATGAAAGACTTTGAAACTGGAGGTGGTTGAGGCAAAAGTATGCCTCCTGATATGGATCAGTGTCCCCAGATCATAACCTCTCCCATTTATCCACAGTCCAAAGTCTTTGCCCTCATCCCATTATGGGTTCTGGAGCTCTACGATGTTGATAGCTACTGCATTACATGTCCTGAGCCCACAAGGGGTTGGGGGTCTTTGCTTCTTTAAGGGAGATCCTGTCTGCCAGGTGGCCCATTTTACACAAGACCAATAGGGGTAACCATTCGTTGGTGGATCTCTACACCAATCCTATGGGTTATTTTCCCAAACACACATATACTTGTCATTATTGCTATATTCTCTTTCCCAATGTATGCCCCTGCATGATGTGAAATGACATGATATGAAACTGGATTGCCCTATACCTAGGGGGAAACATCTGATTAGCTTCAAAGACGGAACTGATAGCTGCACAAGCATCAAAAAATAAAATCATTGGTTCTCCGGCCCTTAATCTTGTAATTTTGCTTATCATGGGTCCTAATTTGTCTCTGGTGTGAGACACAGTCAGAATTTCAAACTCCCAAGTGGTTCCTATTTCTGGGTTAAAGTAAACGGATGGAGTACCATCCTTAGGCTCACAGATCTTATATGTAGTTAAATTATGGGTGCAGGTTCCCTCTTCTTCACAAACACAGTAAGTGTGGAAGAGCAAAACAGTTGTAAATGAAGTTCCTGTCTGAGTGACACACAGGCAGGGGTCACAGTTGTTGCTTTCCCCTGTGAGAATTACCCAAGTGTTGCTCCTGGAGTAGAGGAGATGAGACTCCCTAATAAAAGCAACCCATACCAGTAACACATCCTACCCACAAAAGGAAGGTGAGGGCTAACAGACATCTTTCACTCCAATTCCAGTCAGCTGGAGCAATCTCAGCAAGGGATATGAAAAGAAGCTGGGAAAGAAATCTTAATACAGCTAAGAGCAAGGGATGAAAGTTTATCACAGGTAGGAACAAAGGTATGTAGTCCTGTCGTTAGTGGCATCATCAGGCTTCTGCTGTGTAGTCTAGTCAGCCCCCGGTTTTTGCTGGGTTTGGCATGGTTCCCCTCTCAGTCAAGATGATCTTGGCGTCTTGGTGTCATGATGAGGGTTTCTCAAACATCTCCGCTCTGGTGTTGCAGCCTTCTTTACCTGACTATGGTGGATCCATGTGGGGACTCCTTTCACTCAGACTGCTGTGGGGGTGCTCAAAATGACTGTTAGCGGACCCTTCCATTTGGGCTTAAGGCTGTCTTGTCTCCAATTTTTTACCCAAACTGAATCTCCCCAAAAGAAGGGGTGGAGTGGACTAGAAATGCTAACAGGAACCCTTTCTAAGGCCCAAGAGGCTATCTTTTGGGAGACATTGCCTAGCTCAATCAATTGTCTTTCTAAGGTAGCTTGTCCTAATATCCCTATAGGGTGTGCTAATCCTCTCAAGACAGGGGGTAGGCACACAAACAAAAGCTCATAGGGTGAATAGCTTGTTCTCTTGTGGGGAATGCAATGTGTGCAGAGAAGCACAATGGATAAGGCCTAGACCCAGGTGACCCCAGCTTCTTGGCAAAGCTTTCTTAACCCCACCTTTAGGGTACTATTCATCCTCTCTACCTTTCCTGAGCTCTGGGGCTAATAAAATGCATGTAAATTCCAATTAATCCCTAATACCTTTACCACCCCTTGGACCACTGCTGTCACAAAAGCAGAACTGTTTTCTGATCCTATGCTCAGTGGAAGCCCATAGTGGATGATTTCTTGTATCAATTTCAGTGTCACTTCTTGGGCTTTTTCTGTCTGACAAGGGAAAGCTTCTATCCAATTGGAGTAAGTACAGACCATAACCAAGAGGTAACAAAATCCTCCACAGTTGGGCAGTTCTGTGAAGTTGACTGGGATATCTTGAACAGGTGCTGCTCCTATCCTCTAGACCTCCCCTGGGACACTTGGTTTTGTCTTTGGATTGTGTTGAACACTGCTGGACAGTTTGTTTGGTCAGGTCCATCAATCAGGGCATGTAGAAGTAACAGCTGAGCAGAGCCTCTAATTTTTCTCTTCCTAGGTGGGTGTTCTCATGTGTAGCTTATATTAATTGAGGGGTCACATGGTAAGGTACCACAATTCGGCCATCTGGAAACTGGAGCCATCCATCTTCTGCCTTAATTCCCCCTTCTTGTGATATCCATTTGATCTCCTCTGTGTGTACACTGGTTTCTTTTTTTCTTCCCAGGGTATCAAGAGAAGAAATATGGCATCTGGCTGTAAACTTTTGGCCTTGGCCTCTTGGTTGTGTGTCATTGCCTAGCTGTTCCTTGGACCTTTCTTTTTGATGCCCTAGGCAGTGGATTACTGCAACTTCCTTAGGAGATGAGACTGCTTCTAGAAGTCAGAGTATATCCTGTGAATATTTACTTTCTTTTCCTCCCACCGTAAGTAACCTTCTTTCTTGGTAGAGGGCTCCACATACATGTAGAGTTAGGAATTCATGCCTTGAGCCCATGTAGACATATAGTCTCTTTCCATTTCCTAATTTTAATGCATGAGTTAGGGCAATAAGTTCAGCCCTCTGAACTGAAGTCCCTTTGGGTAGTGGTCAGGACTCTACAACCTCTTCTAGAGTCACAACTGTGTAGTCAGCCCTCCATTTCCCAGTCTCATCTATGTGGCTACTCCTATCCACAAAGAACTCTAATTCAGGCCATTGGAGAAATTCGTCTCACAGATTTGGCCAGCTGGAATAAACCTGTTCTAAGGCCTCCTCACAATCACGTATGGGCCCTTTTAGCTGGGTAAGGAGGGTAGCTGAGTTTAGGTTGTTAGGGACTTCTACTCTGACTGGAGGTTTTCCACAGAGCAAACTTTGATACTGGGACAGATGTGAATTATGAGCTAATGGTGGCCTATAGCATTCATAAGGGTGACTATAGAGTGTGGGACTCACACTTGTAGGTCTTGTCCTAGAGTCAGTATGCCAGCCTCTTTGGTCAAAAGAGCTGTTTCAGCCAAAGCCAAAGCAAGGAAGCCACCCTTGTGCAACTCCATCTAGTTGTTTAGACAAATAGGCCACCAGTCTTTTGCAGGAACCAAGGGTCTGAACTAACATCCCCACTGAGGTCTTTTTTCATTTGGTCACATAGAAAGTGAAGGACTTACTCAGATCAGTGAGGCCCAAAGCTGGTGCTTCCTCGAGCTTTTCCTTTAGAGTCTTGAAAGCATACTGTTGTTCTTTGTCCCAGGTCAGAGAATCTTTTTCTCTCCTCTGATTTCACAGAGGGGCTTAGCTAAGATGGCAAAGTTATAGATCAATATCCTACAGAAGCCTGCTGCTCCCAAAATCTCCCACAGTTGCCTCTGAGTTTTGGGTTCAAGCATATTTTGTATCACTGCCTTCTGAGTTGCTCCCAACTTTCTCTCCCTCTTGTATGGGTAGACTCTCAGATACTTCACCTCTATGCAACATAGTTATGCCTTATACCTTTTTCAGCACAAGTGTTCAAGAAGTTCTTCAGTGTTTTCTTGTGTACTAGGAGAAGGTCATCAACATACTGTAGCAAGGTGCACCCCAACTTCTGCACTGGGAACAATTGGAGGTCTCAGGCCAATGCCTCCCCAAAGATATTTGGGGAGTTCTTCAAGCCCTGAGGAGCCTCATACAAGTGAGTTGACCATGTTGTCTCATTCCAGTTGATCCCCACTGGAAAGCAAAGAGGGGTTGGCTCTCTGGGGCTAGTTGAATGTGGAAGAAAGCATCTCTCAAATCTAAGCAGGTGAACCATCCCGCTGAAGGTGGCAACAGTCCCAGGAGGGTGAAGGGATTTGGAACAGTGGGACATAGGCTCATGGTAGCCTCATTTATTACCCTCAGGTCCTAGACAGGATGATAGTCTCCAGAGTTTCCTTCCTTGACCAGGAGGAGGGGCATGTTCCAGGGTGACTGGCAGGGAACAAGGATCCCAAGACTCAGGAGTCTCTCAAGATATAGCTGAATCCCCTGTTGGGCCTCTTCAGGAAGGGGGTATTGTCACTGGGTGAAGGACATGGCTCCAGGTTTGAGTTCTACTCTGACTGGAGGTTGTTCTATTGCCAAAGCTGGTGGACTGTCTTCCACCCATACCACAGGCCACCTTTGAATCAAGTCTGAATTCTTCTCGGGGGCCCTCAGGACTGGTTGGTCATAGCATCTCCATTCTTCTTTCTGGGGGACAGTCAGGGCTAGGATCAACCATGGAGGTGCCAGTTCAAAGTGCATGTTCTCATCCCTAAAATTAATTTTAGCCCTTAACTTGGCCAACAAATCCCTCCTTAAGAGGGGAACTGAATAGTGAGGCATGTACAAGAACTGATAGACCACCTCATGGCCCTGTATTTTGCAAATCCACAGCCGGCAAAAGGCTTGTGCCTTAGTTTGTCCTGTGGCCCCCTTATTGTCAAATGTCTTATGGTTGAGAGGCCCAGTGAGGACTGTCATAATCAAGAGGTGACCTCCAGTGTCAATCAGAAATTTTCCTGGTTTGCCACCCATTTTTATTAGGGGATGGGCCCCAAGGGGTCTTGGGAGGCTCCTTGCCCTCTGTCTTCAAATAGGGAATTCTTTCCCTCTGTGAGGGCAGAGGAAGTGACTTCTCATTCTTGGGGATATTCAGCCAACTTTTTCTTCAGTTTTGGGCACTACTGTTTGTAGTGTCCCTTCTCTTTACATCAGGCACATAGATCCTTCTCTAGAGGTGGGAATGAGTTGCAAGGGTGTTCCCTCCCTTTCCTTGTTTCTTTGATTGGTCTCTGGCCCTGTCATGGATAGTCTGCCTAGAGCCACTGCAATGAGATTAGCCTTTCTTTTCATCCATCAGTCGGTCGGCTTCCCTCTTTTCCTCTACATCTTGGTTCACAAACACCTTGTTAGCAATCCCTAACAGATTGTCCATGTTCATTGCCACAAACCCCTCTATTTTCTGGAGCTTTCAACAGATGTCACTGGGGCTCTGGCTCACACAGGTAATAATGACCATCAGCTGTTTTATAGTGGCTTCTGGGTCAAAAGGGGTGTAGGCTCAATAAAACTCACAGAGATGTTCCAAAAACATACTCAGGTGCTCATCTGGCTTCTGCAGCATCTTATTTACCTTGGCCATATTGATCACCTTTTGAGCTCCTTGCCTTAGTCCTTGTAGAAGCATGTTGTGATAGTCATTTGGGTCATCTCATCAGGATTGCTGGGGTTCCAATTCAGACCTTCGGTGGGGAGATAATCCTTTGCCCAGTCATGGGGGTCCATGGCCCCAGCAGGGGATTGTTTTTCCATCCACTTGGTGGCAGTAGTGAGGACACACTGGTGTTACTCTGTATTGAACAAAGTGATCAAGACCTGGTGGCAATCTGGCCAGGTGGGTTTGTGGGTCTGGAAGATGGACTGGACCAAAACAATGAGTGCCTGTGGCCTCTCAGTATAGGAGAGCATATGATGCTTCCAGTTCAATAGGTCAGCTGTGGTGAAGCATTGATAAACAAAGATCAGACACCCTGGGGTCTCCTCACCATTGGCTGCAACAGTTGGCAGTCCTCTCATTTCTCTTAAGGGAAACTGAAGCCCTGGCTCTGGGGAGCTCCAGCCCAATGATGCCTCTATCATTGTGGAAGAGGCTGGGGATGCAACAGGCATGGGCCCAAATCGAAGGCCTGATTGAGTATGTGGTGGAATCAGAATGGTGGAAGGCTGTGAGGATGTAACAGGCATGGAGGCTAGAAGGACCAGCCTCTGGTGGAGCTGAAGGTCCTGGGGCTAACATTCTTAGCATTGAGGCTGGCATCAGTTGCCCATAGGGGGAGGTTGGTGCAGGAATGGATGATTTATCATACCTAAGGCTGAATCATCTGAATCACCCTAAAATATAGGTGGAGTTTTGGCAGACTTCTGTTTGTTTGGACAGGTCACTGTAGCAACCAGATGTCGGGAAAGGGGTTCCCTCAGCCAAGATGGTAGACAGATAATTAAGTGTAACCAATCATCTATGTATGGAAATTGATCTGGGTACAATGGGGTCTTTGTGTTAGGAAATCCTGCCACAGTCTGCCACACCTTCATGATCAAGGGTTTCTCAAATGAGCCCTCTGAAAGCTATCCAAACTGAAAGGATGGCCAGTCTTTTTTACAAAGTGTTCTAAGCTTTGTTGGAGTGAGCTTCTCACAATAATCCTCAGTAAATCCTTTCTTAAAGTGTTTGATCATGGTCTCTAATGGGTTATTCTTACTCATAGTTTCTCCTACCACAGAAATGAATGACAAACAAGACACTAATCACTTTGTCTGTCACCAGCCAGTCTCCTCAAGGAAATATTTCAGGCTCCTCTTAGTGTTGTCAGGTTAGTGATCCTTGCTATAAGGGCAGTGCTGCCCTAAGGTAGCACTGGAACTGTGGTAAGGACTCTGTATTCACTTCGGCCCTGTGCACTCCAACTGGAGTCAGGAATGTGATATCCCTCTCATTCACACACAAGCACTCACAGATTCAACCAAACAAATACTCCCACCCACCAATAGTGGTGGTCAAATCATCCTTCCGGTGACCTAAATTGCTCTATTTCATCCTGGCAGTTACTCTGGGAACACAGAATGTCTTTTTGTGGAGACTTCTTCTTGGGTCTTTTCTTCAAAGTGGGGTCCCTCAACATTACCATGACTCAGACATTTGCCAAATGACGTTTGGTCCTCTCCATGTGAGTCCTCCTCAGGCAGCCAAAGGGGGTGCCCCAGCTGGTCATACAGAGAGATTCCTACATGACAGAAAACACTGCCAGTGCGTGTTCAGCAAGGTCTCGCCATCTGGCTAGTCAAGCTCCCTGCTTCACCTGGTAGGAGGCAATCACCCACCAGTGACTGTATCAGACCCTAAAACCTCCTGGCTGGCTTGCCAAATGAAGTATGACTGCTTGGGGGTCTCCAGACAGACCACCAGCCACACTGAGTAGGAACAAAATCAGCCTTATTGCCAGAGGCTTCAAGGGGTTCAAATTGGCTTGAAAGTGTCAAACAGAAGTTTACTGTCATTTTTTTTTATACCTTTATGTGGCCATGGGAGGGGTAATCAGCAACTGTAATCACTGGGGAAGCACCCATCAATCTAAACATAATTACTTAAGCAAAGGGGCAATGAAGGGGTACCAGGAGGTTTGGCAGGGCTTTCTGAGATCACCTTGCTCTAGTGAGTTTGCATTTCAATTGTGACTATAGTTATAATATATCTTTCTCAGCAAGCATAGCTACACAGTTTATCTATAGTTGCCCATTTTTACACTGGGAGACAGTTTGCCCTCACTAACATATAATCAATAAAGGTTATAATTTTAAGTCAATAAGCACATTCTCTTTCAAAAAATATTCTACACTTTCAATAGGTTTTTTGTTTAATTTTCGTGAGTAGTAAGTTAAAATTTTTTGAAAACAGTGAAATCAGTTTATCAGTACAGTATTTTGGAAAGTTATTTGTCCTTCCTCTCATGTATTTAAATAGAAATTCAACTTTACAATAAACTATAAAGAAAAGTAGATAATTATCAAGATACTTTAGTATTGTAGTAGGAGGATAGGGCATGACAACATGGCTGGGGAAGTTAGCCAGGACCTACCAAGTGAGGAGGCTTATTAATCATGTGCACAAAAGAGCAGCACCAGAGCCTGACACAGGATCAAGCTGTGCCCTGCACTTGGTACCAATCTTTTGATACCAGAGCATGCAGAAACTGGCACCTGATATTAATCACCTAGCATGAGATCAACAGGAAAAACCTGGATCAACTATCAAAGAAGAATAAAAGGGCAGCAGCAATTGACTTTGGGGACATTGCCCTCTTGCTCTTGCTGTGTTCTGTTGTGCTTGTAGGATGTGTCTTCTCTTTTTCCATTAAAGGACTCTTTTCTCCCAGAGCACTTCTTTTAAGACTCTCCTTTTTCTTATTTGTGCCCTACCAATTGTTCCAACCAATTCACGGATCAGGACAAATAAGAACCTGGAAAACATTACTGGTCCATACCCTATCCAATAATGTATCAGTTATATAAACATTTGTTAATTTGTTTTATAATACAAGATTTTAGCCAACTGGGTTGTTCCTTCAAGATACCTATTCAAAATATGTGTGCTTTTATTTAAAGTCTCCATTACCTCATAACTTAATTTGGTTGTATCCTTTCTTAGCAGAGGTTTAAATGAAGAATATAGATCATATGAGACTCTATTTTTACCATTTACAATCATGTATTTTTTTTGTACTACTACAACCTTGAAATTTAACCCACAAAAAATTAATTTTTTCAAATCTTTTCCAATTCATTTTGTTAATTCTATATTGTTTAATACATTATTAAGATAAACATTTTGTTTCTATAATTACAGTTGACTCATTTGCTGGCATCATTGCTTTGGATAATACGTTAAAAGTACAATTAACTACCTTTGAATCTGAAAGTAAATAGCAGAAAAACCAAGAAATGGCCCAAATCAACAATGCATTTGTCAGATTAGGCCATTTAGCTTTATTTTACCTTGTTATATCCTCTTTGCTATCAGGGAAATTGTATAATTCAGAATTTATTTGCATGTAGCAATAGATTTTTTGAAGTAATAAGGTCTTTTTGTTTTAAGAATATGAGTGTCCTAGAAAGATAATTGTACTTTAAAAACTTTAATTTTATGCATGAGTTAGGCCTCTTCTATGAAGGGAAATTAGGGTTGAGCAACACTTCCTGGTTTGTAGCAAACACTCAGCTATGCCCAGGAGTTGTATGCCATCAGAAGTCCAATAGAATAAAGGCAGGACTTAGATTTACCATTTTATTATAGAGTTTAGGATGGAAACCTTGCTTTGGTCCTTGAAGCTAAACTGAAGAAATTTTCCCCTTTTGGATCCCAATGATGACACTGCTTCATGACTTCTAAAAGTCTCTGTAAAACCAGTTGTGATTTAGATGGGTTTCTAATGCCACTCATTAGCGATTTATTAGATTATAATGCCTTCACAAGTTACCAAGAAACATATCAGTGTGTTTATTGTAGGCTCCAGTGATGTGGTAATGCATAAGATATGTTTTCTTTGACAACATTTTAGGCTTCCTAGTTATAACAAATATATCAAGATTTATGAAATACTTACTTATCTAAAATATACAAAATTTATAGCTGCTTTCTATCTAATATAGTAGTTTTCTATGAGATGGGAAACGGATTATTTAGGACATTATTATGGTGCCAATTACTGTTTTATAAAGAAATTATTTGGTTATCACTATTTATGTGCAAACTACAATATAAAAACTTAGCCAGGGGGACTTACTTCCCTTTTATCTCCTTCTGCTTTCCTGTCACCAAACTATACGAAGTTTGAAAAATCTTTATTTTCTTCTGGAAAATAGATGTCCCATGACCACTTTATATCTGTCCTGATGCAAATATAGAGTCAATATCTGTGTAATGAGCCTGCTATTTTTTGGTAGAATATGATATCAGTAACTACTATCTTGGATAGTGGTTCACATCACATTTGGAACTGTGAGATGGCATGGCTTTTTAAGAAATTTCATAGAATTATGGTAGAGAAGTTATTTTATTACATTTTAAAACATCTTTACTGAGATAATTCACGTATTATATACTTCACCTATTTAAAGCCTATGATTCTATAGCTCTCAGTATGATCACAGAACCATACAATTGCACCAAAATCTATTTTAGAAGATCATCATCACATTATAAAAAAACCCAATACCTATCGTTGTCATACCACTTTCTCACCTCCTCCACTTATTTCCCTGACCTTATTTCTCATGGCTGGCACTGAGCAATCTCTCCACTGTCTCTCTGTATTTGCCTATGTTATTGCAGGGTGGGATGTACGCATCACTCCTCGTCTGGAATACAAAGTTACAGGTACTATAAACTCTCAGCTTCAATAATGAATTCCAAGAGTCAGAGTTTGAAATAAAGGAAGATGGTTTATTTGGAAAAGGATGGGGGGAAAAAAGAAGATAACTATTCTAGGGGAGTGGAGGGCATCAGAAGCAACTACCTGTGGGTTTTATCCTTCTCTCATTTTTATTTAGGACTCATGAATTTTCCCAGCCCCAGCGTGGGCACCTGGAAGTTCTTGCCATCTGATTGGCTTTGATCCTAACCTGGCACACCTCTGTCTACATTCTTTCTGGCCATTTGATCTGTTCTTGTCCCTTTGTAATGGTTAAGTGTACTGGGGAAGAGTCTTATAGAAAGGTAACTTACAGTTAATGATTAAGTAAAGGGAACATCGGTGTATCTGGCAATAATATAGCAATGTTACAGTGAGAACATATGTTAAGTGTGTGTGTATGGGTGTGTGTTTTACATATTAAATAAGAGTCCTTAGGTGGATGCCCCTTATCTCCCTTGCATTTTATCAGAGGTGGGTGAGAGGTCTGGATTTCTTGGTCTTTTAGGTTTCTTTTTTTTTTTCCTCTCTCTTTTTTTTGGTACCGGAGATCGAACTCAGGACCTTGAGCTTGCGAGGCAGGCGGCGGAACTGCTGAGCTAAATCCCCAGCCCTGTCTTTTAGGTTTCTGAGTTCCTCCTTGCTTTGCTAACTCTTTTTGATAATTTCTTATCATAATTGTATTGCCTGGCACTTCTCTAGGTGTAGCCTCTCTCTCTTCTGTCTTTCTTATTGCTCTAACTGTAGAGTCTACCTGTAGGGGCAGAAGCTGCTTTTAGTAAGACCTCCCATTAATTTTTAATAAAGTGTATCTATTCGCTGCCAAGAAGGTACCTTTTCCTACATCTATCCAGGCATATTTAAAAAAAAAAATTCCTCTGATCTAACAATAATTTAATTCCCATTCACCAACATCCCCCCATGTTCCTTTCCCTACATCCATTCCAGCCTCTGGTAAACACTGGCACACTTTTTACATAAAACTATAGAACAAAGCTAGGCACAGAAATACAAATATTGTGTGATCACACTCATATGTGATATCTGAAAAACTGATCTCAAGAAATGGAAACATAGACTTCAAAATTATGAGTTTGTCTTGATACTTTGCAGGTAGTCTCTAGATCTGCTTCATAGGGTACTTAAACTTTATACATAACTGAACTGCACTATGTACCTGGCCTGGCAATTTCTCCCTTCTTTTTGATTGATCTCCAGTGATTTATTAATCACTCTTATAATGAAAATAAAATTGGAATTTATTTATGGATTTTTAATATGAAATGGTGTTTGGTTTGATTTTGGAAACAGCTATTTGTATCAAAATTTAAATCTATAAAAATATAAGATAACTATGTAACTTAAGCATACAATTTTAACATTCACAATATTATTATTTTCTTCAGCATTTTATTGTAATAGAAAGATTTGGATATTAAATGTCTTTAGGAGTTACAATTATTTAAAATATTAGCATGTATATAATATTACCTGAAATACTTGTAGTCATACCAAATAACTTAAAATAAAATGTTATGATTTGCTGAACAATATATTTAAATTAGAATACTGTAGCTCAAAAATTATAGCTTGAAAATGATTAAATTGTACTACATTTAATAATACCCATAAAACAACATTTTAGTTTTAAAATTTAAAACATTAAAGAAACTTTAATTAGATTATAATATCTATGTTTAGATCCCACAGTGTTGGTCTAAGAATCATATTTATTTCTACAAATTCTCAATAGGATATCTGGAATTAGGCCAACTTATCTTCAGAACAATGCCCATTGTTTCAGAAGTAGTCTTAATTTACGTTGGATACACTAGGAAAGCCATTCAATATTTAAACAGCAACTTTATAAAAAAGAATAGGAAAATTGTATAGAGAAATATAAACTTTTTAAAATTAATTTTATTAGGACATTTTAGGTATACAATATGATGACATTCATCATTGGAAATTTTCACCTTTACATAATCTCCCTTGGTTCTTATTTTTTCCCCATTCCCCTGTCCTCCCTACAACTCCTCCATTGCTCCCTATTTACAAAGATTTTATTTCCATATTTTCATTTTCTCATATTAATTTTATCCCCTTCTTTGCTTTCCCCTACCCCTCACCCTTTTTCTTCCTATTTCACATTATCGATTATACCTTTTAGTCCTTATTTACATTTTCAGTTTCTCACACTAGAGAAACTATTTAGTATTTACACGTGTGTCCTATTTATTTCACTTAAGAGTATTGCCTTAATGTGCATCCATTTAGCTATAAATGTCTCTAATTTCTCATTTTTTATGGCTGAGTCGTACTCCATTTAAAAAAACACACACACATTTTCTTTATCCAATCTTCAGTTGATGAGCAACTAGACTGCTTCCAAGTTTTAGCTATTATAAATTGTGCTGCTATGAACATGGGTACACATATATCACTGTGGTATGATACTTTTAATTCTTTTGGGAAGATACCCAGCAAGGGAATAACTGGATCAAATGGGACTTCCAATCCTAGTACTTTGATGTATGTCTGTATTAATTTCCACACCGGTTGCACCAATCTACACACCCACCAGCAGAAGACCAATGTTCCTCTTTAGCCACAACCCTGCCAGCATTTGTTATTGGTTGATTTCATGATAACAGGCATCCTTTCTAGGGTGAGGTGGAATCTCTGTGTTGTTTTCATTTGAATCTCTCAAATGACCAATGATGGTGCACATTTTTTCATATGTTTATTTGCTATTTTTACTTCTTTGTCTGAGAAATGTCTGTTCATTTAAGATACCCATTTTTGGATTGGGTCTTTAAATTTAGGAAGTCTGATTTTTTAAAATTTTTCATAGATTCTAGATAGTAGACATTTGTCTGAGGGACAGCTGGTAAATTTTTCCTACATTATGGGTTATATCTTCACTCTGTTGGTGGTTTCTCTTGCTGTACAGAAGCATTTTAATAAGAAGAGATCCCACTTGTTGTTTTTTTGTGCTACTTCACTGGCAACTGAGGTTTTGTTCCTAAAATCTTTTCTGACACCAAGGTCTTCAAGAGTTCTACCTAGGGCCAGGGATTTAGCTCAGTGGTTCCGGTGCCTGCCTTGCAAGCGCAAGGTCCTAAGTTTGATCTCCGGTACCAAAAA
>NW_004624867.1:2558304-2601332 GCF_000247695.1 Heterocephalus glaber
ATTAATGCCAGTCCACTCTACTTATTCTTTTGATTTTCATGAATTTTATGACTTTTCTCTAAAATGTTCTAATTATACTTATTAATCTAGAAAAAATGTCAAGATTAACTTAAAAATTTGACATTTGCTTCAACTTGGTAATTTTATTTGATATTTGACTTAATTTTGCAGATGATATTTCTTATAGTACTTCACGCATTGCATATATTATAATTGCAATTATATTATTAACATAAGGTATTATTTATATAATTCATATGAATAGAGTGGCACCTCAGTTCATGAGCTTAATTTGTTTCATGATTCTGGGAAAGATGGCCAAGGTCGTGTTCACGCAATGTGGAGTTTGCAAATGGAAGCAAAATTTTGCTGAATGCTTCTATTCACAACTGAATTGTGAGTGAAAAAAAGCATTCATGAACCAAGGTAATATTGTATAATGCAAAGTAATATATACAGTTTGCCATTTTAGATGCATACATATTATTAAAAACAGACCATATGGCCTTGCATTTTGCATGTCTTTTTATACCACATAACAACACCAGGTGCTGTAAATGCATCCGTTAGTCCTCACTTTATCTTCATCTGTCTGTAATTTTTTTTATCGTACTTAGTCTAATTTTAGGGTAATACTTCATTTTCTTTTCACCTTACTTATTTTTATGAGTATATGTTTGGAGTACATTACGTTTACATTCCTTGTTTAGAATTGGTATATGTACATAACACATCTTAATTTCTGTTTCCATCTCCTTTCCCTCTCTTCTCTTCCACATCCCTCACTCTCCTGATCCCTTTCCCATTTGGGAAAGATCTGTCTTCCTACATCCTATTGCTTATCTTTTATTTTGTTCTTTATTTATAACTTGGGTTCCATTTTGAAAAATTTTATAGCAATTAACGAATATTATTAATATGTAAGACTCCATCTGTCCCCAATTTTAGGTATTATTTATAAATTATTTATAAACTTAATTTTAAAATCTCCTACTATGCATATTTGATTTTCTCCATGATTAAAAGAAATATGCCATACATGTTTCTGTGTATATATACATAGAAGGTTTTACATTCATTTCATATATAAAATATTATCATATCATAAGGGTAATATCTTTTATTACCTTTTTCATTTACTAAAAACTTAGAAAAATTTCTCCATAACAATAAATAAAACATTTTATTTTATTTTGAATTTTCAGCAGCTCTTTTTCTGAGGTGGTTATTTCCTCAAATTGATATGCAGGAGTCATTGACTTTGAAGCATATGCATATCTACATCTGTATTTAATTTAGCATGATATGTGAAACTTATTGTTATGGCTTGCATTTAGATATCTGCCCAGAGTCTCATGTGGTAATAGGAAGGGTTTTTTAGAGTGGACCTAGAGTGTGTAATGGTAGAATCGATTCATGGTGCAATGCTAAGATCAAGGGCACTAGGATTAAGGGAGTGAGTACTACCCGCTCTAAGTAGCTTGAATAAGATGTAAAGGATAGAAAGATCTGTGGTCCTGCCTTGTTGCTTTGCTACATTTTGCTTGCCATGAACTGTTTCTCTTCTGCAATGCCTGTCTGCCCTGTTACCCTGACTTGGAGCTAGCCAATTATGGACTGAGACCTCTATAAGCTGTGAGCCAAATAAAACTTTTCTCCCTTCACCTTGAACACCAGGTTTTTTGTCTTACCAGTGAGAGGAGTACCTAAGATAAATATCTTAACTACTCTGTTTGCTAGATTATATTTCTCAGTCTAATGTTATATGAACTTTTGAGTGCTTAGTTAAAAGCAAATATAGCATAGTGGGTCTTGATTGAAATCTGGCATCCTGCATTGTAAACAGGCTCACAGGTAATGCCAAGGTTTCTACTAGGTGGTTCATAAATAATTTAATTATTAGGGTAATACTGTATTACTCTTATCTCTTTGAAGTCTATAGATATCATTGTGCATTGTTTTAGTCTGCCTGGTTATATTTTTGAAGATGTTTAGTTTCTTCCTTAAATTTATAGTTTAAGAAATTTTGCCATTATAATTCTGGGTGTACTTCTTGTTATTGATGAAAATGATGAATTAAGTAATTTTCCTTTGCGCTGGGGGTGGTACAGTACTCTTAGTGGTACAATACTAGCATAACATGCACAAGACCCTGAGTTCCATCCCAAGTTCTAAAATAAGAAATAAAATTCACTAATTTGCTTAATAATTGAGATTTTCCTAACTGTTCCTTTATGTCTTCATAAAATTTTATTATTTACAGATTAGATCTCAGGTATTTTAATTTTTCATATTTTCTCTCTGCTTGATGAGATAGGTTTTGCCTATGATTCTGGGACAATCATGCTCATCTCCAATTCAGTGCATTTTTATTTGAAAATTATTTTGTTAATGACAACATTTTTTATTTTCATACTACACTTAAAACAACTTAAGGGTATTTATTTGTTGTCATTGTTTCTCTTCTTTAAGCTGTCCTTGTTTTATTTTTCTCTGATCATTTATTTTTATGGATTTGTTTGATTTGACTCATTGATCACCCTAGTGAAAAAGCAGATGTGAGATATGCTTTCCTGCTTATTAGAGAGTCTTAGTGGACATGATAGAAGTTGCTATGGTCTGTGCTTCCATCATTGGTAGACTGGTATTAGCTTATTTGTGGGTCACAATTCTAAGTATTACAAAGAAGGCTTTATTTTGTGGTCATATTTATTGCTAGTCTTAAGGATGTGCAAAACTTAGTTCAACTCTTAGCAACTTTTTAGTTTCCTAAAGCAAATATTACTGGCCATTCCTACCCTGGCTGATCAGTGTGTAAGGATCTTTCCAGATCATGCATTTCCAAGAAAACACTGCATTCAGATCCTTGTCCAGGCATATTTTCACTATAAATCAAGGGACAGGGTGCCACATCAGGTCTCTGGTCTGTTTCTTTGGGGATCTCACTTAGTAGGTGTGTGGACTCTAAGATGTTGCTTGATTTGAAACTGAGTAGTTCCAGGAAGTGTGGAAAAGATAGATATTTATCTATTAAAAATCTTCCCAGTGTTTAATGATTTCTTTATAGATAATGAATGAATGAATTAATTAAAATTCATCTGAGATAGTTTAAGAAATTCCTGATTTGTATTTTAGATATGATTTTGGTTTGCTATTGTTCACAAAATTACAACTTTAACTTTTAATATTTTTGCATTTGTTTTCTTCTGAGAACATTTACCATAGCCGTATTTTTCAGAGGCATTTATTTATAATTTGGTTTTTATCTGTGATATGCATATTTAATAAAAACATAATCTATGATGATGACATTTGCTTGTTTAGTAATATAAGAAAAATAATGCATTAGCATTGTGTGTTCTGCACTGATATAGTCCTTTAGGGACTGAATGTGGGAATAAATGTATTTACCCATCAGTTCTAATTTGAAATTACGTTAATAATGCCTAAGAGACTAGAACATGGAGATCCAATTTTCATGTTTCTTCAGCACTAAATTCCATCTGGTTTGTAATTCAAGATTATAATGCTGATATTACCTTTCTCTTCAATGTTGTTATTAATGTTGAGGAAAATTAGTAAGAACATTAACTTAATAATGTTAATTTTGAGATTAAGTGCAAATAAATTTTCATGTTTCTTCAGCACTAAATTCTATCTGGTTTGTAATTCAAGATTATAATGCTGATATTACCTTTCTCTTCAATGTTGTTATTAATGTTGAGGAAAATTAGTAAGAACATTAACTTAATAATGTTAATTTTGAGATTAAGTGCAAATAAATAGTTTTTACCATTACCCTTGACTCAATTATAAATAGATGCACAAAATTTAAAATATTTTATGTATCACATACATGATTTTGATTTTAAATGCTTATTTGTAATGGAACTGCAAACATTTCCATTTTGGCAGTACTAGGGTTTAAATCCAATGTGTTCACATTGAGCTACATCTCATTCTTTTTTTTTTTTTTTTTCTTTTTGAGATGAGGTCTTTCTAAACTGCTGAATTGGCCAGACTGGGCTCAAACTTGTGATCCTCCTGCCTCAGCTACCCAGAGTGCTGGGATGACAGACGTGTCACCATGCCTGGTTGCAAAAGTTTTTAGCACTTTCTTACTTCCTGGCACAAGAATATGCTCCAGGGTCACCTAGTAAATTTTGTGCACTAGATTCATTAATTTCTAGAAAGAGCTCTGGATACTTTTTTTGATGAAGAGTACTGAAAACCATGATATAAGTATTGTTACAGTTTAAGTGTGAAGCATTCCAGGTTCATCGATTGAGGGCTTGATCCTCAGTGCTGCACTATATCAAGGTGGGTCTTAGAAAGGTGACTGAATCATGAGCATGTTTAACTCATAAGTAGTTTCATCCATTGGTGAACTCATCACTGAAGGGGCTCTTAGAAGGTGAGGCCATTTAGCAGTGTGTCAATTAGGGTGTGCCTCAGAAAGGTGTACCTTGTTCCTGACCCTTCCTGTCTCTGGCACCTTTTACCTCTCTCTATTCCCTGGCCACAAGGAGGTGAACAGCCTTCTTTCTCCATGCCCCTCTCCCATGACGTTTCTGCCTTGGATCTAGTTTACCATGGACTGAATCCTTGTGCCAAAATAAATCTTTACTTTGTGTGGAATGTCAGGCACTTTTTCTCAGCAACAGAACACTGACTAATATGAGCACTATGTGTCATTATCTTTCTGAGATCTTGTTGCTTCTAGACCCTCATACACTGACTGAAGTGGGAACACACTGGCACATATTAATTTACATATGTAAATATGGTTGTACTACTTCTATGGCTATCTGTCTTTGTTAGTGTCCTTAAGCTGCAATAACAAAGTACAATGAATTGGAAGGCTTAGAACAATGGAAATGGACCTTTTCCTATTTCAAATTATCAATTATTCATTTTAATCATTTTCATCCTTATTTACACTTTCAGTTTCTGGTGGAGGGGTGGTGGGAGGGAAAGGGGAAAGGAAAGAAAGGAAAGGAAAAATTATGAGAAAGAAAAAAAATGGAAACAAAATCTATGTAAATGGGGAAAGGTGGTGGGGGTGAAGGTCATATAGGTAATGGGGAAAAAAATAAGAACTAAGATATATCATGTTCATGTACAAACACCCAATGATAAATGTAAATGTATTGTGTACCTAAAATGTACCAATTAAAATATAAATAAAAAATAAATAAAAATACATGTACTGTTAAAATAAAAAAGAACGAAGGAAATGTGTTGTCTCACAGTTCTGAAGGCAAAATAATGAAATCAAGGTCCTAACAGGGCCATGCTACCTCAATAAACATGGAGGAAAAAATTTTTTTGCCTCTTCCTAGATTCTAGTTTTGTGGGAAATTATTGAAACTCCTTTGATTGCAGCAGTATTATGTCCCTCTCTGTCTTAGTCATTATATGAATCGCGTCTTCATATGTCAGTGTCCTTGTATTTCTTCTTTGTGTCTGGGTGTCTTTATCTTCTCTTTTTTTTTTTATGAGAAGAGCACATAGTGGATAAAGGGTATAATTTGGGGATTCCTCAAAAAACTAAAAGTAGAAGTTCCATTTGACTGAATTATCGCTCATCTAGATATCTTCCTCAAAGAGTCAGAGACATCATATCTCAGTGATACATGCATACCCACATTTATAGCATGAAAATTTATAATAGCTAAATCTTGGAAACAGCCCATATGCCCATCAACAGATAGACAGCCTACAGAAATTGTGGTATTTGTATTCAATTGAGTACTACTCTGCCATAAAGAAGGATAAAGTCAAGGCAATTTTAGAAAATGGATGCACCTCAAGACCACTATCTTAAGTGAAATAAATTAGGTACACATGTCTAAACATTACATTGTTTCTGTTGTGTGAGAAACTCAAAGTATAAATAAAGAGAAAAACATAAAATAAATATTAGGAAGTAGAAAGTAGTATGGTAAATCATGCTGACCATCTACCTCTATTCAATTATTCAATCTCAGTATACATATTATTAGAACTTAAGAATTCTTTTTTTAATATTTTAAATACAAATATTGAAAACATGCTGACTTAGACCGTGGCTTTTCATTGTCTTACCATTATCTTTAAAGACAAGAATTTTTTTCATATTAATAAAGTATAATTTATCAATTTTTAATGGTTAAATAATGATTTGGATGTGATATGTAAAAACTTATCATTGAACTAAAAATGATAGAAATTTTCTTCTTTTTTTCATTTTTAATGTTATAGTTTTAAGTTTTATATTTATGCCCATTAACCAGTTTGAATTAATTGTGTATAAGGTGTAAGATCCATGTATAAGTATTTTTTAAATAAAAAGATTTATTGAGCTATAGTTCATTTACTATTTTGCAACAATATATTTCATTTAGTATAAAATTTATGAAATTCAGTGTATTTTAAATATCACAATCTAATGTAAGACCTTTGTATCACCATTTAACTATCACTAGTTGTTTTGCATTTGTCCTCAAACTATTAAGCAAATAATTATCTTTAATACTTCATAATGTGCTTATTCTGAATATTTAATCATAAAAAATATTGAATCATATAACATATGCTTTCATAAATTTTATATTAGAGTAATCCTTTCAAGACTCCTCTGAGTTTTATTACGTATCAGTAGTTCATTTTTAAGGCTGTATATTGTTTTATCATATATATAACATTTTATTTATTCATTAGATAATAAACATTTGCATTATTTCTACTTTAAATGTTTAAGGAAAACAGTTCTAAAATTATTTATGTACAAAATTTTATGTGAAAAATATACTTTGTTTATTTTGGATATTTGCCTAGAAACATAATATTTCAGTCAAGAGTAGACTATGTTTAACATATAGATGAACTCCCAAAATATTTTCCAATCTTTCTATTTTTTTACATTCCTATGAGTTTGATGGTTCCACGTTTTTGGGATCTTGTCAACATTTTTTTCACCTGACTTTTATTATAGCCACACTCTCAGGTGCAAATTAGCACCTCATTGTAGTTCAATTTGCATTTCTCTGATGGCCTAGTATGTTGAATGTATTTTCATGTGTTTATTAGACATTTTTGTGCCTTCTTGGAAAATAGGAGATGTTAAGACTTTTTTGTTCTTAGTTTGTATTTTTGTAGAGATTAATTTGTTAGTAGCTATCATAAGAAAAATTTCAATCTAGCAATAATATCTACTTGTAATTTATATTTCTATCTACTCCAAATTATGTGGTATGACCAAACAACATTGTGAGCATTTAAAAAGTGACAGTAAAAGACACAGTGCCATTAATATTCCTCAACATAATTCTGCTTGCTTTGAACACACATCCCATCATTCTTGCCAGTTCTGAAGTAGTTCTGGAAATTCTTTTTTGGGGATTTGTTTTCCTGTTTACCTCCATGTCTTAAATACAGTGAAAAGGTTTAAAGTAATTTCTATTAAAATAAAATTTTATAGAGTATCATCATCTACCTTATTCATCAGATCTGTTACTCTATAATTTCTGTCTCTTACCCAAAGTCAAAATGTCTTTGTATGGTAATTGTTTTGAATTGATTTTTCACAATGAGGCAACCACAACAATGTAACTAAAGACATTCACAAGAGAAATTCTAGAAATATTTTAGAAAGTCACTTGAACAATGAAATAAGTGTATTCAAAGTGAAGGAGGGTGCTGTGAGAGAAATTAGTGACTTTTATTGCAATATACTTTTTAAAAATTGAAATATCCAATTTAGTTTTTGATGACACCTCATATGATAAATCTTCCAAGAACTAATATTACTTAATGGATTTGAGCTGAATTAAGATTTATTTTATCAAAGAAAACAACATAAACTTTTAATATGCAATGAACATTATTTGGAAATAAGCCAACCTGATTTGGTTTTTATTTTTTGGTTGAGGTAAAAATATAACATAAAAGTAACCATTCTACAGTGTACCATTTGGTGGCATTTAGTACCTTTACACTGTAACCACCACCTACATCCATTTCCAAAACATATTTATCCTTGATAGAAAGCCTCACACTCATTTAGACATCATTTTTCACCCCTATAGATACTGATAATCACCAACCAATATGTTTTGTCTGTCTTTATGGATTTATACACTCTGATTTTTTATTTAAGTGAAAGGATGTAATAGATGAACTTGTGTGTCTAGATTTAAATTAGTCAAATATTTTGATGTTTATGCAACTTACAGATGTACTTCATTCCATTTCATGGCTAAGTAATATTCAATTGAATGTGTATTTTGTATTTGGTTCATTCATCTGTTAATTCATACTTGAATTGGTTTTCTCCCTTTGCCATTGGAAATAATGATGCTCTGAAAATTTGTATATGGTTTTATTATCAAAGCAATATGAACCTCTGAACAGAGAAATGTTCCATTTGCTAGGTTTAGTTTTAAAAATGTATATATAAATAATATGCATGATTTATTCTACAAATATTTAGTAGTACTTAGAACTATAGATAATTGGTCTATATAGATATATTTTTATTATAAATTCCAGCTCTATAATTTTTATTGACCTCATTATTGTTTATATTTTTCTTGAATCAATTTTGCTAGTTTATCACTAATCCTATTAAGAATTTATACTTTTCACCTAAATTATCCTATTTGTTGAGGCTTTGTTTCTGTAACGGTGGATGGCGAATTTGTCACTTTTTATTCTACTAGTTTGCTTCTTGCTCTCTCTCCTTGTGTATGTCCTCAAACAGGCTAAACTTTTTTCAAAAAAAAAAGAAACAAACTAGGAAACTATTAATGCCTCTTAGTCACCAGAACACAGTATTATACAAACCAACCCATCCTGAGCTGGCTATCCTTATCTCACCTCTTCTGACCCATGGAAATCATAATAAAAACTCTTACACGAAATTCTTCAATACTTCTCTACATGTCAGCCATAGCATTTTTCCACATCCCTTTGTGGTATGCTGGTCCTTTTCTTATTTAGAATTGTGAGTAATAAACTTTTCAGCAGTAATTACTCCCTGGTCTGCTGGTCTTGCTTTATCTCAAAATATGTATTAATACATTTTATTATATAATTAGCATATGAGCTATTCCTCTGTGTTCCATTGTGCATGAGAATATCTATATTAGATCAAAAATACTAGAATTTATTTTGTTGTTGAATGGAATGTTTTATAGATGTCTGTTAAATTCATATGGAACCAGAAGAGATCCAGAATAGCAAATGTAATTCAGGACAAGAGCAAGGCAGGTGACACCACAATCCTGGAGTTCAAGTTGTACTGAAAACTTACAGTAAAAAAAATAGTGTGGTATTGGAAAAAAAAACCCACAAACAAATAAATAAACAAACTTGTGGATTGAAGGAACAGAATAAAATTACTTACTGTGCATTAAATGAAAATCAAAATGGATCAAAAATCTAAACATTAAAACAGAAACATTTGTTCTGCTGGATTACAGGGTAGGTAAAACAGTTGAAGACATAGGTAAAGGTAAAACTTTCTGAACAGAACCCCAGTTGTACAAGAAATAAAACCAAAGTTCAACAAATGGGATCATATCAAATTAAAAAGCTTCTGCACAGCAAAGAAAACCATTAACAGTGTGAAGAAACAACCCATAAAATGGGAAAAATTTTTTATCAGTTACTCTTCAGATAAAGAACTAACATCTAGAATATATAAAGAAAGAAAACAACTGGACCCCTCAAATTTAAAGATCCAGTCCAAAAATGGACATCTGAAATAGACTCTTCTCTGGTGATGAAATAGAAATGGCCAATAAATACAGTTCAACCTTACTGGTCATTCAAGAAATGCAAATTAAGATCCCAGTGAGAAGCATCATGGACAAGAACTGCACTAGGGCATGCAGATCCCAGCCAAGGCCCCACCCTGAAAAGAGCTGAACAGGTTCACAAGCAACAGCTAGAGGCCCACCCTGATTCCATCAGTAAATGCATGCAGATCCCAGCAAGAAACCCCCATGGACAAGACCTGAGGGGGTGCATGCAGGTCCCAGGCAGGTGCCCACCCAGACACAAGCAGCTTGTGCCACAGGCCCCAGCAAAAGGCCCACCCAGAAAAGAGCTATGCAGGAAGGCAAGAAACAGCCAGAGGTCCCACCCTGATACCATTGTTAAGTGCATGCAGACCCCAGCCAGAAGTCCACTCAGACACCAGCAACTTGGGTGCATGGCCCCCAGCTAAAGGCCCTCTCAGACAACAGTTATGCAGGGGGCAGTCTCCAACCAGAGGCACACCCAGATACCATCCCAAGTGTGCACAGGCCTCAGTCAGAACCCCACTGGGACAACAGGGCAGAGCAGGGATCCAGAAGGCCACCATTCTGAATCCAGGAATTGGCACATTGGTAAACAGCACAGAAAAGGCCTCTCAGAGGCTTACTGAGAATTGAAGACCACTGGGCGAGCAAAAAAATCCCCTCAATAAAGGCACAACAGGCTGTATCTGTTGAAATGAGAAGACATGTAAACGAGTCTCAGAACCAGACTTTCAGATCACCTAAGGCAACTGCAAAGGGCAATGGGAGAGAACAATCTAATACTCAATGACATGGACTCCCTAAACTGGCAATGAAAGAGGATCTGGAAAAAATGAAATCAGAAATATTTTTTCATACAACAACAGAGATTGTGCCCACAGTGCAAGACATGATTAATAAGTAGAACCGACACAGATTAAAAAACAGAGGAGTTAAGGAACATGATGGAATCCCAGCATAGGAAACAAATGGAATCCATAAAACAGATGCAAACAGACTTCCAAGAGATTAAAAACTCCACTGATAGTTTCTGTAGCAGTATGAGCCAATATGAAGACAGAATATAAGATATAGAAAACCATATTGCAATTAGTGACCAGGAAAAGAAAAATTTCTTAAAAATAGTAAGGAACCACAAGAAATCAATCCAGCATCTGCTAGATAATGCAAAGAACAAAAACATGTACGAGTCAGATAAGACAGATCAGAGTCAATAGAGAAAAAGGAGACAGTGCAAATGTCATTAAAAAAAAAAAAACTGCTTACAAAGTTATGGCAGAAAACTTCCCAAGCAGGGGAAAAGAATTTGACATACAGATAAGTGCATCATACAGGGGTCCATCAAGCCATGATAAAAAAAATCTACACATAGGCATATATAGTTAAGATTCCAGACACCCAACAGAAGAATAAACTTCTACAAGCAGTTAGAAAAAAAAATCACATACAAAGGAAAGCCCATCAGAATCACAGCAGACTTCTCAAACAAACTCTCAAGTCAAGAGAGCCTGGAGTGCAGTATTTCAAGCCCTAAAAGAAAATAACTTCCAACCCAGGTTGATCTATCTTGTAAAATTATCTTTCAAAATTGATTGAGAAATAAGATACTTTCATAACAAAGAGCATCTTAAGAACTTCATGAATACCAAACCAGCACTCCAAAAAATTTTCAACAATACCCTAGGAAAAGACAATGAGGACCACATTCCCACAAAACTCAGTAGAATGAATTCATCAGGCATAACAAGAAAAAAAATGCAAAGGGGGACGATCCAACAACAGGAAAAGGTCTTGACAAGGATAAGTCAATACATCAGTTATAACCATCAATGTTAATGGTCTCAATTCACCAATCAAAAGAAATAGACTGGCAGAATGGGTCAAGAAGCAAGATCCAACAGTGTGCTGCATACAGGAAACACACTTAATCCAAAAAGAAACTCATAGACTGAAAGTTAAAAGGTGGAAAATGATACTCCATGTGACAGGAACCTGAAAAAAAGCAGGAGTAGCTATCCTCTTTGTCGATCTAATGGATTTCAAACCAATGCTGATTCAGAGAGACAAAGAATGACACTACATCCTTGTAAAGGGAAAAATCCAGGAGGAAGAGATGACAATCATAAATATATATGTGCACCAAATACTAATGCACCCACCTATATAAAACAAATAGTAACAAACATGAAAAATCAAATAAGCACTAATACTATAGAAGTGGGGGAACTCAATACCCCACTGTCACAAATAGATAGATCGCCTAGTCAAAAAATAAACAACAAAATACTAGAACTCAATCAAATTCTTGAACAAATGGACCTAACAGATTTTTACAGAATGTGCTAACCCACAAAATCAGAATACACATTCTTTTCAGTTGCACATAGGTCATACTCCAAAATAGACCACATACTTGCTCATATAACATGTTTAAATTAGTGCAAAGGAATTGAAGTTATCCCATTTATATTATCAGATGATAAAACTGGAGATCAATAGCAAAAGAAACCACAAGAATTTCATAAACACATGGAAATTGAACAATATACTTCTGAATGACCAATGGGTCACAGAGGAAATTAAAGAAGAAATTAGTTTCTAGAATTAAATACCAATGTCAATACAATATACAGAAAGCTATGGGACACAATGAAAGCAGTATTACAAGGGAAATTCACAGCAGTGAGTACTCATATTAGGAAAACAGAGCAAGCTCAATTAAACAACCTGATGCTGAACCTCAAGCATCTAGAAAAAGAAGAACAGGACAAACCCAAAGCTCATACAAGGGGGAAATTATAAAGATCAGAGCAGAAATCAATACAATGGAGATTAAGAGAACGATACACAAAATCAAAGAAGCAAAGAGTTGGTTCTTTGAAAGATAAAACAAAATTGGCAAACCCTTACCAAATCTTATCAAAAAAAGGAAAGAAAAGACCTAAATCCATGTAATTAGGAATGAAAAGAGTGAAATTATAATAGACCCAGTAGAAATCCTGCAGATCAGAAGTACCTACTTTGAGAACCTATATGCCAATAAGATAGAAAACACAAAAGAAATGGACAGATTTCTAGATACATATGAATTTAAAAAGTTGAATGAAGAAGACCTAAAAATTCTAAACAATCCAATATCAATCAATGAAATTGAAAATGTAATTAAAAACTTACCAATGAAGAAAAGCCCAGGTCCCAGTGGCTTCACTCCTAAATTCTACAAATCATTCAGAGGAAAACTATTCCCACTACTGTTTAAACTGTTCAATGTAGTTGACAGGGAAGCAATACTCCCAAATTTATTCCTGGAAGCAAGCTTCACATTGATCTCAAAAGTAGAGAAAGACCCAACTGAAAAAGAGAATGATAGACAAATCTCACTAATGAACATAGATGCAAAAATCCTCAATAAGATACTGGCAAATGGAATGCAGAAGATAATCAAAAAAGATCATACACTCTGACCAAGTGGGATTTATCCCAGGGATGCAGGAATGGTTCAACATATGCAAATCAGTAAATGTAATACACTATATTAATAAAGCCAAGGACAAAAACCATACGATCATTTCAATAGAGGCAGAAAATGCATTCAAAAAAATCCAGCATGCCTTTATGATGAAACTACTACAGAAAACTGGAATAGACAGTCTCTACGTCAACCTGATAAAAGCCATCTAAGAAAAACAGCCAATATCATACTAAATGGTCAAAAACTAAAATCCTTCATGCTAAAATCCAGAACAAACAAGGATGTTCACTATCACCACTCCTGTTCCATATAGTTTTGGAAACATTAGAGAAATCAATTAGACAAGAGAAGGAAATAAAAGGGATAAATATAAGAAATGAAAAACTTAAATTGTCATTATTTGCAGGTGACATGATACTCTATATAGAAGACCCCAAGAACTCCACCAAAAGTCTTCTAGACTTAATAACCAAATGCAGTAGAGTAGCTGGATACAAGGTCAACAAACAAAAAGCAATAGCTTTTCTGTACACAAATAGCAGATTTACTTAAAGAGGAACTCATAATGTCATCCCAAAAAATGAAATATCTAGGAATCAACCTAACAAACAAAAATCAAATACCTCTACTCAATATTATTGCACTCTGAAAAAAGAGATCAAAGAGAATAATAGAAAATGGAAACACATCCCTTGCTCCTGGGTGGGAAGAACCAATATAGTGAATATGGTCATACTTCCAAAACTGCTAAATAGATTCAATGCAAGTCCAATTGAAATTCCAGTAGCATACATACTTCACTCACCTTGAGAAAACAATCCAAAAATTCAGTTGGAACAAGAAGAGACCTAGAATAGTAAAAGTAATTCTAGGTAACAAAGACAAGGTAGTGGGTATTACAATCCCCAACTTAAAACTATACTACAAAGCTACTATGTTAAAAACAGCATGGTACTGTCAAAGAAACAGACTGGAGGATCAGTGGAACTGATTAGAAGATGTAGAAACAACTCCAGACACACTCAGCCACCACATCTTTGACAAAGAAGCCAAACACCCTCACTGGAGGAAAGATAGCCTCTTTAATAAATGGTGCTGGAAAAACTGGGCTTCAACTTGCCAAAGATTAAAACTAGACCTATATCTCTCACCATGCACTAAACTAAAAACAAAATGGATTAAAGATCTAAATATTAAAACAGAAACACTAAACCAGCTGGAAAAGAGGTTAGGTAGAACTCTTGAAGACCTTGGTGTAGTAAATAATTTCATGAAGAAGACCTCAGTGGCATGTGAACTAGCACAAGAAATTGACAAGTGGGATCTCTTCTCATTAAAAAGCTTTCGCACAGCAAGAGAAATCACTAACAGTGTGAAGAGACAAAACATAATGTGGGAAAAAAATTTACCAGCTGTTCCTCAGACAAAAGTATACTATCTAGAATTTAAAAATAACTTAAGAAAATCAGACCTCCCAAATTTAAAGACAAAATCCCAAAATGGGCATTTGAAATGAACAGACATTTTTCAGACAGAGAAGTAGAAGTAGCAAATAAACGTATGAAAAAAATGTTTAACATCACTGGTCATTTGAGAGATACAAATGAAAACAACACTGAGATTCCACCTCACCTCAGAAAGAATGTTTGCTATCATGAAATGAACCAATAACTAATGCTGGTGGGGCTGTGAGGGAAAAGGAACTCTTCTCCACTGTTGGTGGGAGTGTAGGCTGGTGCAACCATTGTGGAAATCAATATAGAGATACCTCAAAGAATTAGAATAAGAGGTCCCATTTGACCCAGCTGTTCCCCTACTGGGTATCTTCCCAAAAGAATTGAAAGAATCATACCACAGTGATATACATGCACTCATGTTCATGGTGGCACAGTTTGTAATAGCTAAAACTTGTAAACAGCCCAATTGCCCATCAACTGAAGACTGGATAAAGAAAATGTGTGTGTGTGTTTTAATAAAATGGAGTACTACTCAGCCATAAACAATGGGAAATTAGAGACATTTATAGCTAAATGGATTCACACTGAGGCTACACTCTTAAGTGAAATAAATAGGACAGATGTGTAAATACTGAATAGTTTCCCTGGTGTGAGAAACTAAAAGTGTAAATAAGGTTCAGAAGGTTCAATAAATAAGTTGAAATAGGAAGAAAAGGTCCAAAAGGGAAGGGGATGTGGGAGGGGGTTGGGGAAAAGAAAGAAGCGACTGGAATCAATACAAGAAAAGGAAAAACTGGAAACAAATTCTTTGTAAATAGGGATTAGTGGAGGGATTGAAGGGAGGGCAGGGGAATGGGGGAAAAAATAATAACCAAGATACATTATGTAAATGTCCAAATTTCCCATGGTAAACATCATTCTATTGTATACCTGAAATGTATCAATAAAATAATAAAAAGAATTAAGCTTAATATTGACATAGATCTTTTGAAAATAAAACAAAAAAAATAAAATAAAATCATTCTTGGTAAAAAAAAATGCAAATTAAAACAACATAGACATTTCATCTCACTACAGAAAGAATGAATAACATCAAAAAATCAACCAATAACAAATGCTGGCGAGGCTGCCTTCTTCATTATTGCTGGTACAACCACTATAGAAATTACTATAAAAACTGAAAATAGAAATTTCATTTGACCCAGCTATTCCCCTTCTAGGTATATTCTTAAAAGAGTTAAGATAGCATAACACAGTAATATACGCATACCCATGTTTATAGCAGCATGATTCATAATAGCTAAATCTTAGAAACAGCTTTTATGTCAATCATTGGATGAAAAAATACACAGTGGAGTGTCATTCTTCCATAAAGAAGGATAAACTTGAGTCATTTTTAGGAAAATGAATGAACCTTGAGACTATAATATTAAGTGAACTAAATCAGTCACATGTGCTTCAATATCATATGATCTTTTATATGAGAAATCAATAGATAAATAAAAGGCAGATAACAGGAAAAAGAGTGACCTTGATTTAATATAATTATCTTATGTATTTTATACATTTTTGATCTAGTCTGATTGTTAATCTATATATATGATAATTACATTTATAAGGATTTATAAGATAAATGAATTTGATTCTAAAAAAATAGAAGGGGAGTGGAGGGAAAGGGAAAAATTGACAAGTGTTATGTACATGTACCAATTCTCTAAAATTAAAGTAATCATTAGGTAGTGCAAACTTGTCATACTAATAGTTTAAAATTAACATTTGACTTACATTGATTTTCAATGTTTTACTTCCTTTTTAATCTTCTGCATAGTGTTTTAATCTATCATTGTGGAATATTGAATTTTTTAACATTTTGAAATATCTATTTCTATCTTCATTGCTCTCACGTTTATTTCATTCCTATTAGAGTTTTGTTTTTAAGTGCATGTACACTTTTATAGTTTTCTGATACTGGAAAAATTTTATCACTATAAAATGTATTGACATAGCTCTGTACATTTAAAAAAACACATTTTGATACTCATATAGCTATTATTCATATACCTTTCTACAGTATATCTTTTTCTATTCTTTTATTCTATTTCATTTGAGTCTAAAATTATCATACAGATTGCACATAGATGATCTTGTTTTAATATTTTTCTGATCTGTCTTTTAAAAATTCTTTAATTAATTCATTTTAAAGTTATTCATATAGTTATTCACATACTAGTGGCTGAGGCAGGAGGAATGCATGAGTTTGAGGCCAACCTAGGCTATGTAGTGAAAGCCTGTCTCAAAAAAAAAAAAAAAAGTAGTTATTCATATAGTTTAATTTATATCTATAATTTTACTTTTTCTGCATAGTTTGTCTTTTTCTATTTCTTTCTTGATTTATTTTACATAATGGAATATTTTAAAATGTAGCATTATAGTTTCATTGATCACTTTTCACCATTTAATTTTGAATTACTTTATTGGAGGTTCTCCATGCCCAACATATGTAAAGTATCTTCAGTTGTCAGAATCTATCTCAGATATATACTAACCTAATTCTAATGTGACAAAGAAAAATTGTTTCCACTTAGTCTTATTCCTTTTCCTCTTTTGGGGGGTAATAATATAATGTATATTTCATCTATACATGTTACATAATAGTTTCTTTTCAATTATTATTTTTTTAATATTATGTACTGTAAAGAACATAAGAATGGAGATTATTTAAATCATTATTATATTGTTCTTTTATTATTATTTCCTTTTCTCTTCATTTTTCTTTGTCTCTTTTTTCCAGATGGAAAGTTAAAATCTGAAGCCATTTCTTCAACCCATTAGTGTTTTATTTCTATGTGTCTTTGTAGCAGTTTTGGAAAATAAGAGTATATAACATTTCTATATTATGCGCACAGTTTTATACAGTTAACTTTTAAATCATCCAAGAGAAGAACAGAAATTAAATATACATTTATATTGTCTTTTATAATTACTGATAGAAAAAAATTGAACTATAAGTTAGTTATTAAGGTAGCTGAAGTAGAATAAGTAATACATTCCTTTAAGATTTACCTTTCCTGTAACTCTTATTGTTTAAGGTGATGGTTAAATGAACCTTTGACCTGTAACCTAGCTGTAGATAACATTTAACCTGGAGAAAAGCAAAGTAGAAACATTTTAGTAGTTTACAATACATGTGTTTTAAGCACCATCTGTTTGTTATATATCTGTGACTTTAACCAATAACAGGAACTAGTTGTAAAAGAGAAACACAAATTTTACTAAGACCACCAGGAATGAGATAATGGTTAAAAGAAGATATAAAAGGAAATGTTAAAACAAAGAATGGTGTTGACATTGATCAGACGAGTTTCTGGAAGTCAAACCTTGCTGGTAAGTAAAGACTTTGTTTTTTTACCCAACTTTTGTGTCTCAGTAAATTTCTTTCCGTGATTCTGGAACATTACCAGTGCTCTTTGCTTTTTTGTATGAATTTGAGTTACTGCCTATAGTCTTTTGCTATCACTCTGAAAAACTCCCTTTGATATTTCATGTAAAGCAAATCTAGTAACTACAAATTATATTGGTTTTTATTTTTCTTATGAAGTTATTGTTTGATTTACATTTTAAAATGAAGATTTTAGAATCATTGGTTGACCTTGGTTTTTCTATTTTTTTTTAATAAAAATTATGTTACCCTGTGTCTTTTGGTCTCCTTTCTGGTAAGAAATAAGCTGACAATTTGGGGTGGGGGGGGTTCTTGACTGTAATCACTTTACTCTTGCTAATTCCAATATTCCTTCTTGCCTTTGGATGCCAGCATTTTAGTTTACCGCTTGTAGGTCATTTTGCATTTATTCTTCTCAGAGTGTGGTTGTTTTCTAAGTATATAAACCTTTTTCATAAACTTTTGGAAGTTTCAGATATTACATAACTTTTTTCCTTCTTTCTCTCTGGTATACCCTTTATATCTATGTTGTTTTGCTTAATACTGCCTGATATTTCTCCAAGATTTTGTTCATTTTTTGCCATTTTTTCTTTCTATTCTTTGAATTCAATAATCTATCTTAAATTAAGTGTTATTTTTCTACTATTAATAGCTAGCATTGAACTCATTTAACGATTCAACTCATTTTCCATTAAAGTTATTATATTTTCAATGTCAAAATTTATCTTTTTGCAATTTCTATTTTGATTAATATTCTATATTTCTTAAAATATTTTAAGATTTCCATTTCTTTAAGATTTTAGTTCTTTGAACATATTTATAATGGCTACTATGAAATATTTTTATTGTAAATCATTCCCCAGTTGATCTCCCTGGAATATTTTGTCACCTGCTATCTTTTCTTACATGTGATTTAGAACACTTAGTTTCTTAGTTGTCACAATTTTTATCAAAATGTAGACATTTTATATATCATTTTTTAGTAACTCTTTGTACAGATCCTCTATTGTGTCTCATGGCTTATTTATTTATTATGTGACTATTTAGATTTTTTGTAAACTTTATACAACCCTCAGCTCTTGAAGCACGAAAATTCAGTTCTTTAGATGGCACAGGCTTTGGTATGCATATAATCATACTGAATTGATAATAGTTTTGTAGATTCTCTTTGTCCCTTCCTGACCACATCTTGATTTTAAGCTGCAGATACATTCTGAATGTTGTGTTATTTTCAACAATGTCCAGGGATGTAAAGTGCTTCACAGATGGAAACAAATTAATTCAAAAATAGGAGGGTTTTTTTGGTAACTTGTAAGCTTCAGGAATTTTAATTAAAGAGACAAATAAATATGTTTGAATAATTAGAAGTGATTTTATATGAAGATAGATGTTCAGTTTTCCCTTCTATATAATATTTTGGTTGATGTATAAATATTTGTTCAATATTTTAAGTTTCTACTTAGATACAGGAAGATATCTTCTATGTTCATAAAATCTTATACATTAAAACAGCATTCATATTAAAATATTAATGTGCAAAATGCACAGTAAACATCACTGTAACTATGAATCTCTTACAGTTTAATTCTACTCAACATACTCTAGTTCTTCTGATGCCTTCAGGGTGAGGTGTATATTAGTATGCAGTCCAGTGCTTTTAAACTCTGAGTGTGCATTGGACTTCCTTGTGGTATATAAAAATATATACAAAATTATTTCAGGCATACTCTTTCAGGATCTTTAAATTTTAACAGGTAACTTTTGAGAAATGCTGACTTCATTTCCCTGTTCCACAATTGCAAATGAGTTCAGATGAAACCCATTTTCCTTAATTTGAATTGAATAATAAATCAAATCTATTATATTGTGAGAACTAAAAATACATAATGAGTTAATTGCTTCTTTAGTCTCTCCTTAGAGAGATTACCATTATGCTTTCCTCCTGTCTATATTTTTACTATGAGTTCCTTGGGGAAGACAGTGTGTTTACTTTTAAACTAGTTACTACCTGTTTCTTAAGAGCTAGTAAATTAGAATCTCTGATGAACAGAATAAGAACTAAAGTTTGTTTCTTTAATTTCATACTCAAACTTCATTCTTCAACGTTATTTCTCTAATCTTGGTCAACTGTCTCGAAGGTTATTCTTGCCCTTGTCTGTTTGGCAAGTTCAGTTTTACTGCTAAAAAATGACTTTGACAATTTCTCTTGGTGCCTACCATTCTCTTAATTCCATCTCATCATTCCTAGTTATGCCTTCTTGTACCATAGTCAAGTATACCTCTTCTGTTTCTAATGTTTACACATGTCAAATATAGATGCATTATTCTAAATTGAAATGGGCACCATGGCAGCAGTAAATCTGAGAGTGGTGTAGGAGGAATGCAATAAATAGAATCTAACTAGGCATGTACAAGGATTTACAAACTGTAGCAGTGGAGATTGAAAGTCACTCAGACAAAGGCATTAGAAAGTCTTTGCCTGACCTTTACTTAATGGGTGGTCATGTTTCAGTAAAAGCATTTTACTGCAATGGTGAATATCTAACAAATCATTATTATGTATCCCCCATGCTATTGTTAAGTATACAACCATAGCTCTTTGTATTAATTCATATTTATGAAACTAGTATAATTATTTAAAATTATAAAAAATGTTTTCATCTTTCTGCATAACTCTAATCCTACCCTATCTTAGTTGAGGATTTATAAATGAGCTAATGAAGCTAGAAACACTATAATCACTGATTTCTTTCTTTAAATATTACAAAATGCATGACTTGATCTTAATAAAGGATTGCATTTAAATTTTACATCATCTATGTTTATTCAAGATACAGACCATGTAATCTTAAGTATATTTTCTCATTCTACTATGTGATGAATTAGAGATTGCATGATAAACATGTTTGGTTAAAAACATTTAAAAATGTTAAAATAGTATTTTAAGTAATTAATAAGAATTAATTGGGCTATAATTACAAATTAAAACTTTAATTTTACTTGCAGAATATGCAAATTATTTTTTAAATGAACTAAACTAGAATTCTATATTTTCCATAAAAATCAGAGTATAGCCATTATTTTTGCAAGGATGGAATACAGCCTTTTGGGTGTCCTTATTTATCCATGTTTTCATTCTCCCTTAGAAATAGAATTCTAATTGTATTTAGCCAGACAATGTCAGACTACAATAATTTTCTTATACACCCTTGCAATCGTGTATTACCAGAGAGATGATGACTACTATATTTGGGTGACATCATAGAAAACTTTCTTAAAAAGGAAGCAGATATTTTATTCAATCAATAAAATGTCTAGAAATATTTGGTTTTATTTCTTGTATCTCCAGTTTTCAATTAATATTGAAAACTTTCCTTTCTTTCTAAAGTTTCACACTTGTGTCTTGCCTTCTTCCTGCTCTTAACCAATTCTGCATTCCTTACTAGACAACTAGATAGTAGTCATCTTGTTCTGCCTTTTGACAATTCTTTGTTTCTTCCTATTTTAAATTATCCTGAATTCTGCTGTCAAATTCATATATTCCCTCATTTCATTCTCCAGTGCAGAATACTTCATGAGCTTTTCATTAACGTACACACTCCTAAAAAGACTGTTTATGATCCTCCTCAATTTGACTCTTTTCTATTTCAACCTGTTTCCCAACATGACTAAGTTGTTTCAGTGAGACAGTCTCATCCTGGCCACCTGTTCTTCATGTCTTTGCATGTGGCTGTGCTCTATATCCCATTCTGCACCAAGAGTCAACTTTTTCCTGTCAATTATTTTCCAGCTCAAGACCTTCATCGTCCATGAAACTTCCTGAATAATCCAATATATCACATATTTTCCTCCTTTAAATGCTTGTATCAAATAAAAATCAGATAATATACTTTTTGATGGCAATAGTCACTTTATGTCAATCAGATATAGTTTATATTGTTGGAGAAATTAAAATGTTTCTTATCTCTCCAAGTACCTCAAAGGCAGAAAATATAAAATTTTTGGTATACTTCATAGCTTATATGCACAAAATTGAAGATACGTTGTTGGTCTGATTATAGAAAATATCTATTTCATAAATATCTTTTTGCCATAGTTTTCACACCTTGCTTAACATAGAAATTCACTCTTTCTTCTCCCCTTCATATTTTGAGTGTTAGTTATTATCATAAAATACTACAATTCACCCTGAAGTTCTACTTAAATTTTGGGAAACCTATGTTAACTTTTGATCTTGAACATTCTAAATAGTCCTTATTAGCTGGATAACACACACATATTAAAATACATTATAACTTTCAAATAAATACATGAATAAAATCTTCCATTTTACAATTATTTTTTAACCTGCATAAAATCATGTATAAAAGGTATATTTAAAATAATCCTAATAATAATATTTTTTTCATAGGTTATATTAACTGGATGTAGTAAGAAAGAGTTTTCATTTGTTTCTTGGTCAGAAATTCTGAGCGCAACCCCAAAGACAGCAGCTGTTAAATTATCCCATACAGTAGAAAAGTAGGACAGTAAAAATTAGAAAAAATAACTCTGTCTCTGCTCTGTAACCTCAGCAGGACTCTCCTGATAGCCCAAAGTTAGCATTGAGCTATTAATTTTGACATTAATAAATTTCTTCTTATATTACATTTAAATTAATTTTTACTAAGCACAATATGGATGATTGTAATGAACTTAACATAGATGTCATGTAAGTGTTTTTGAAATCTGACTGCACATGAAGTACTTACCAATCATTCTCTCCAGGGATGGACCTACAGGGCTGTGGGAGTAATTTGTCCAGTGTGTAGATGAAGAAGATGTACCATCTGTAGAGAACCTATAATCAATAATGAAGTCAATTCAACATTATCTTGCTTTATTTAGAAAAATCAGTTTTTTCAGGCAACCTGAATCAAATCACTAATTAAATGCTCATTATCTTTTGTTTAGCGACATTCTATAAACTATTGGAGTTTTTAATGGATATATATATATATATATGTATATATTGAAGTTTCTCATCAGTGCATCTGCATTATTTATAACCCAGTAAAAGTTTTATTCTATGTGGATATTCATTTGGAGAATATCAATAATACAGTGAGCGTCTCACCTACTAGTTTTAATCTTATGAGTCTCCTTGGAGAATTAACTAAACATTCAGAATCATATTCTGGTACTTTTAAATGTGTTGTTTATAGTAGTGTGGATATAAACAATGATATCATGTTGATTGTAGATATGAAGAAACAGAAAAAACACTTAAAATAAATCACTGTATACAGCATTCTTTGAATTTTATTGGATATGATTTTTGGAGGTTGTCATAATTTATATTACAACCACTTAAAATTAATGTTTTTCATCTTTTTCAATTTCTTCTTTTATTTCCTTACACTTCATTATAGATTTTAATGTAAATATTCATTTTTTTTTAGTTGCATGATTATAAGTTCAATAAAAGAAAATGTTTATGCTTATCTTTTGATTATTTATTGAAAGGCTAGCTAAAAATAATTTACTAACAAGTGTCAAAGATATCCTATTCTTCCTTCCCTGGAGATGGGATTGTGGAAAGAACTCTTCCTTTCTTTATCTCTCTCTAAATAATATTCTTTCTTTGCAACTTATATGAATATCCTTAGGTAAGCTAAAAATATGTGTTACCCATAAAAAGTCAGTTTCATCAATTTCCCTTAAATTTATGTGAGTCAGTAAAACCCTAATATTTCAATATTTTATGCCTAGCTTCTATTTCCAAAATGGCAAGGGTATTTGTTCTCATTTCTAACTCCTTTATTTCTATTTTCTGTAAGTCCCCGCTACAAAAGCTTTTAAAAAAGGAAAAATGGCAGCCAGCGCCTGTCTCGTTTTGAGAGGCAAGATCTTATCACTGGCAGCTAATCAATAAAAACAAATGAAAAGTAATAACGTCAGACTTGAGAAGTAAAGTTTTTATCCCTAGCCTGAAGGGAGAGTTCACCAATATGCTAAAATCAATCTCTCCCTCAGACTGAACCTAAATCCCAATCGTTAAATCTTTAAAAGTACCATATGCAGAGCACCCTGCTGCTGCTTGCACTCAGAGAGCAAAATAGAGCACGCTGTCTGGCTCTCTCCCCCTAGGGGCCTCATAACCAAGACAGATCACCAGCGAGGACAGCACCTGACCCGGGTGGAGCAAGTGCAGCATTCACACAACTTTTCTTGCTAAGCAGATTATAAACAACCTCCTTGTACCCACTGTGATGAAAATCACTCCAAGGTTTCTGAGAAACAGGCAGTAAGCAGACTAAATGCAAATCCGGATGGTGATCAAATATTCTCCAAATAATGGCCACAGGCTGGAAGGGGCTGAATATGCAGCATATCTATCCCAATGAAGACATCATAGTGCGTGCTTGTCCTGGAAACCGTATACTTCATCAAATGAGAGAAAGTAAATGCCATATGAGCTTGAAAATAATGCTCTGAAGTCATCTTTTATATGGAATGTGCATACATTTTGTTATTTTAAGGATAATGTTAAGAAACTATTATTCTTTGAATGTGATGTAATTCTGCTTAGTCATGAGCAGGCTCCAGTGTTTGTTGACCTCTTGTACTCTCTCAGGTTTGTCTTGATCATCTAATACAGTTGATTAGAATATTGATGAACTGGAATAAAGAGTATGCAACAGAAAATGCAGTATTTAGAAAAAATAATGATTATCCATTTTCCTAAAACTCCCGAATTTATTTTATTTACTCTATTCACTAACTCCACCTTAGATATGATGATGCTTACTTACATGCACATGATCAGATTTCAATGACCAATATTAATTCACCCCCAAAATAAGCAAGTTCTAAAATGTATATCTTCCTTTTTATTTTTTCAAAAAATAAATTTCAATTCAACATCTTCTAATTTCTATCCTTACCTCTTTCCATAACCAGTAGTATGATTTTACCCTTCTTCAGTTTACTAATACTTCTCTCTTCAAGCTCACAGAAGTGTTTCCTCAATAGGTTATTACCAGTCCTCCTCCTAGTTTTCATGTGTTTATAGTTTAATCACCTCCATCACATAGCATATATCTTAGCTCTCACTAGGATAATATTTACCTTTCTCCTTTGGGACTTCTAAAAATATAATATACCAAGACTTTCACTCTTTGTTCATCTCTGCATCTCTTTTATCTGTTAGAATGTGATTAAAATCTTTCATTTATTCTTATCCTCAGATAAATCATATTTCTTTTTTCATCTATCTTTCAAAAGATTCCTTGTTTATGTTCTTCTCCAACAAAAAATTGATAGCTTGCCATCTTTATGGATAAGGACACACATATAATTTATTTGATGACTTTGATTCCAAAGATTTGACCAGTTAAGTAAAAATGATGAACTGTCCATAGAAACAAATTAACACATGTAAACTGTTGATTACAATAAATAATCTATAGCAAGAGGTCTTTCAAAATAATTTCTGGGAGCCCATAAGTTTTACAGGGTATAATATTCCTTTCCACAAAATTTTCTATTTTGAACTATATATTTTATAACTCTGTCATATTTAAATATATTATCTGTGTGGTAACCAGATTGCATATGGATATTTTTTGTCAGTATGGTTTATTAATAATATCCTCATTGTAACTACTCTGCGAGATGAAAATAAATCTCTGAAATAGTATACTATTTCCTTCCACAATTTTGTGGATTCTAAAACTGAAATATTGGCAGGTTGTAACTAATTTCCAAACCAAAACAGAGAAACAGCCACTTAGTCTCATATCCACAAAATTATTTCTCAAATGTAAAAAATTACTTTTCACTGATCTCATACATCAGACTCACATAGAGTGAGTGTATATGTGTTTTAAAAACAAATCCTTGGGCTCAACTTCATACACCACTTGATTATGATTTCAGGGATGCGGCTTGAGGTCTCTGTATAGACTACTTGGTGATTACTCTTCTGTGACTTAAGTCCTGAGGAAGTCATGAGGATCACTGATAATGAAAATATCTGCCATTGTCTGACATATGCAAAGTGAGAACACAACCAGTCAGAATGCTCTCCATCTAGTCAAATAAGACACATCAAGTCTTTCTCTTCAGAGCTCTGAAATCCTGTTGCCATCAGTCTCAATCCTCCAGCATGGATTAATTGTCAGAACTGTACAAGTCAACTCTGTCTTTCAGGGTCTGCTCCAGAGGCAGGGCACAGGCACTCTGGATGTTTAAGTCTTTAGTAGAAATGCAGCCCAACACCTGAAACAGTTTTACTCATACCATCCAAATCCCCAGCCAGTCTTCCACAGTGGGAGGTAACCATGGCCAGAGATAGATCACCCACACCAACACCCATTTTTGAAACCATGTGGAAGCTATCAGCTATTCAGGAAAATGTACATATATAAAACTTTACACATGGCATCAGTACAGCTGCCTACTGGGAAAGCTTCAGTGTTGCATATATCCTTTGAAATTTTCTGAGAAAAGTTGTAAATTCTTATATATTTTTATATTTTAAAACCATATCTGGTGTACTGTATAAAACCTTTCCAACTATGAAGATATTTAACATTAATCTACTGATAGATTTCCTTTTGGGGCAGGTCATTTCACATGTATTTGCCTAAATTTTTTCATTTGAAAATGACCTTTAAGCTGATCTTCAGATCTGTTAAATTCATCATATCTCAATTCCCAGCATCTAATAGAGTGACATGATAATATTGCTCAATTATTATTGGATTACCTAAATAAAAAACTAAACCCAGGCTCTAGCATCAACAAAACAGAGTCTTAGAAACATTTTGAAGTCAATTTGACATTTAATAATTATTTCAAAAGTCTATTATAGAAAATAAACTTTTATTGGATTATTTTGATATTTTTATGGAAGAATACATAATTTTTATTTATTAAATTGTATATCATTAAAGGAATCTCCACAATAATTTCATATTGGGGCTTCTAAATTACTTATACATATAGTCATTTTGAAACTATAAATTTATTTAGTCACCATTTAAAATTATATCAGGAGGATCCAATTCCATAAACACAGTAATCAGTTTGGCATTTAACTTACAGTAAGTACCTTAGCCATTATGACTTCCATTAATACTGGGATTTCTGTCATTCTATGAAGAACAAACACAATTGTTTTTGATAACTTAGCAGATTTGCTATTTTACTTTTGAGTAGATAATCATTATTACTAAGTACTTTATCTGTATAAACTTGGCCAAATATGATTAGCCAAAGTGATAAAGTTTCTCCAATTATAATATAGACATGTGATTCCCAAATCTTCACAAATATTTAGGGGAAAATACATAATAAACATAGGGGTTTATCTGTGGATAATTACTATAAAGACACTAATGAATTTAAAAACAATAACTGTAAGTTTTATTTTATTTACACACATTATAGGGAATCACCCTAAAGATTTTTTTTAAGGGAAGGCAAATATTGAAGCACTGATGTCATGTACAAGATATGGAAATTCCATATTATTTGAAGATCTACTCTATAAGCAAAAATATTTTCAATTTGGTATTTTAAAACCAGTGGGATGTCAGGTTTACAAGACTTTTTCAAGAAAAATTTAATTAATGTTATTATAAAAGAAGAATATCTTATTTCAGACTATCATTCAAATTTATAAAGTAGATATTTTTATTTTATTTACAGTAATATTGCAATTCTTTTGGGATGTTTTAATTGAACTCATAGGAAAATGGTAATGTGTTTTACATTCTATCTGGACAACAGCCAAAATTAGACATTTGATTGCTCCATTCACTCTGAAATAAAAACACTATGTGATTCGTACATAGTGACTGCTATGAGCTAGGCTTCATTTATCTTATTCGTTTTAAATTTATTACACTTACACAAATGTGGTGAATTTATTATGAATTATATGTATACAACTTCATCTTTTACTGGTAGTAACCAACATGAATTTGTGAAAACTATTATCATAAGTAAAGTTAGAGAATATATTAATTAATATCTTCCCCTCTGCTCACAGTTAGTTGAAAGACATATGGGCTGCTTTCTTCCAAATGTGTTAATTAGTACCCATTAAAGTAAGTGCCATGGATTGAATATGGTGTAAGTATGGCTGCCAAAGCTTCACGTATAGCAAACTTGGTTCCCAGTGTGGCAGTGTAAAATGGGGAGGGACTTTTTAAGACATAGAGCTTTTTAGGATGTCCTTCAGTCTCCAGGAGTGGTTTTTGAAGGTGATTCAGCTAGTTTTATTGGGTCACTGATTTGTTCTCATTGGAGGAATTGTTATAAAATAGCAAATCTGACTCCTCCTCTTGGCCTAGCTTCTTGCTTTGTGATGTTCTTGGCTTCTTGGAACTCTACCCAAAAGAAGGCCATCACTAGATGTGGTCTCCAAGCTTGGGCCATAAACATAGTCAAGATAAGAATCCCTTCTTTGTGATTTACCTCATCTGTACATAGAGTAATTAGTCAAAATGGACAAAGACACCAAGGCAAATATTTTTACCTAATTTATCTCTTGAAGTTAACCATGGTAGGAAAAATGGCTGCCCAGTAGATTTCTAAAGCAGAGGTGACACAAGTAGTATGTGTGTATGAGGTGCATTATGGGAGAAAATAATTAAAGGTCAGCTAATGACATACGGCAATAGTGGAAATGAAATAGAAAAAATGAGAATCTAATGATAATATTTGACACAGTGTGATCTTAGTAAACACTATCAACCAGTACAAAGAGTATTAGGAGGAAAATTACAAAAATAAAAAAATATATAGTGGTAATAAAACTTTTTACTAGAATACATGTCATAAAAATGCAAAAATAAATTAACTATTTGTTTTACAATAAAATAACCAGAAATTCATTTCACTTAAAAATACCAAGTATGAAATTGCAGAGGCATAAAATAAAATTTGTGCAAACTCACAAGCTCATTCACTCTCCTCCAACCATTAACTCTATATTTCTCTCTCTCTCTCCCTTTGAATTGCATGTTTATATTTTAAATCTTCACTTTCTTGTTCCCTATCTAGTTCTCAATGACTGCAAATTTTTATCTTTTTATACATTTTGTTCATAGTTCCACATCAAACAACTTACCTCAGTATCAGTGTTTGCAAATATATAGCTTAAACTTAGATATCTCTATTGAGTTTCTTTGAACATTTTTAGATTAGAATACTATTAACACAAAATATTTAAACAAATCCAAGTGAATATCAACAACCTAATCAACATTTTCTTCTACTCTATTATCCAATTTATCTGATTTCCCAAATCATTACTAGGAATCAATGTTAAACTCTTTTCGCTTTTTCTGCCTTTCTGCAGTTATAAAATCTTTTTTCTCACTTGAACATCTTGAGTTTCTATTCTATAAATTCCATTTCTTTTCTTAACTCATGAGTTCTGTAGGATTATTTGTTTTCTGGACTTTGGATCAATTCTATCTCTTCTATCTTATTGATATTTCTTAAAATTAAAATGAATATAACAGTATTTATGGCTTAAAATCTTTCACGTACCTACAATGTGATCATGTTCCTTGCAGGTGAAATTATATATGAATAAATATTTAATATGTGTAATGTCTCATATGGAATAAAACAATAGTTGCTTGATTATTCTCTTTCTTTCTTCTTTTTTTACATTATTGTGATCACATTGTTATTCACCCTCCAGTTAAATGTGGAATAATTGGAACACACGTAGAAAGACTGAGGTTGTAATAGGATAGCCACTGCCAGTAAATGCAGAAATTTTGCAATGAAAATAATATTTGCTCTGTGCATACATTACTTCAAGACACTGAGAAGTACACTGGAAGATATGCTTCTTTGCCAAATATGAAAGCAAAGTACAGCAATAAGATTTAAGTTAAAACAAGTGGTAATTATGTATCTTTTTTCTCACCAATAACATATTTTTAATTCAATAAATACTGATTTTTATTATTTTCAAGCACTATTCAAAGCATGGAAATCTACCAAGGAAACAATATACTAGTGAATAAACATGTTTATTCCTAGAGCTCTCATTTCAGAGGAAGAAGGGAGGCATTTCGATAAAGAGTAGAAGAGGTAATGGTGTGGAAGTATAGAAATATTGAGGAAGGCTGATGTTGGGAAGCTATTCTAACTAGAGAAAGAAAGAAAAGTGTCAGTAATAACATGCCTGATGTACACAATGAGGAGAAAGACCAGTGTGTCTGGAAGTCAAAATCATTTGCTTAATATTTAAAATTTTTATTAGTATATGTTTGTAATATAGTGTATAATGATTACATTCCTTTTGGAGAAATGGTATATATATATAACTTTTAATTTTATTTTCATTCCCTTCCTCAATTTTCTTTCTGTCTCTTAGTCACCCTTGGCCTTTGAAAAAAGAAATGTTTCCCTGTTTTATATAATCTATGCTTTATTTTGCTCATACTAATTATTTTTTCAGTATTCAATTTATTAGATTAAAACTTGAAAAGGCAGAGCCTCAAGTAGAGTGACCTGAAAATTCAGAAGTTTAGAGGCCTTGATTTTCGGGCTCTGTAGTGTGGATATAAACGGAGATGTTCTAATAAAATATTTTAAAAAGATGAAGGCCAGCCAAACATGTTGAGGTATGCCTGTAATCCCACAAGATGATTACAAATTCATGCCTAACCCATAATTAAGTGATTTAGAGACACCCTGTTTGAAAAAACACCCAGACAAACAAAAAACAGAATGGCTTGAGGTATTTCTCAGGTGAAGATCTCGAGTTCAATCCCCAGTACTGCAAAAATAGATATAGATAGAAAGACAGACAGACAGGTACCCAAGGAAGTGCTAAACACAAGCTTTAGATATGAAAGTTATCATGTAGGAACTTATGTGGATGGGGAAAGGATTTGATTATTAGAAACCTCTGGTAAATACGGAACTTTCAAATACATGTAAATCACATCTTTTGAACTTTAGTTTTTAAATTTCTTCCATGGCTGCTTCTTTTCCATTATTCATCATTGAGAGTTCTGCTAGTAACTCAAGGTAAGATATTCTCAGTCTTGTTTCATTACTCACCCTCATAGCTGTTGAGAGGTCATGTCTTGATGATGTGTATTATACACATCATAAATATGAGTAGCACACTGTTTACTTTTTTCTAAATTGCATTTCCTTCTGAACACTTGGGCTAATTATTCTAAGACAATTTAATGTATCTGTTTCACAAAACTTGTCTTTTGCATATGATATGTTGGCTTATTGGCTTTGGATAGATACATAATAATATATTTTGGGAACACTGTTTCAGGAGTTAAGACTTCAGAGATCAATACTGTAGGTTGTTTTACATTAAATATTCCATGTATCAGTGGCAAACTAAGGACCATGGAGGCCTAAGAGGCAACAAAAAGCAGAGATGGAAGTTTTATGCTGAATTATTCTTAATTTTGCAGAATTTATGATGCCACACCTATTGCTACTTGAGTGCTTTTTCCCATTCATTAAAGTTATCTATGTATGTTAGAAAAAGTAAAGTAATTTTGTGAGGGATTTTTTGAGGTTGTCCTTGTTTTTGTCTTTTACTAGGGGCAGGGGGGTGAACTAAGCATCTCACACAGGCTATGCATATACTCTACTGCTGAGCTACATGCCCAGCCTACATGGGGTTTTTAAGGGTGGAATGTTGCTATGGAGTGCCTCTCAGATATCTAGTTTATCAAGCCTATCATCTTGGATTTACCATACTAGCTCTTGGAATGAACATATAAATGATAAATATGAGGGAATTCAGTGGAATGCTCTAAAGATAAGGATTAACCTCTATCTCCAGTGATGCAGAGAAAGGAATGCTGAAGGCAGGTTTTTATATGAATATTTTACCATACCACATAAAAATTATATTGTAGACAGTGTTCCTATAATTTGTCTTTCCTTCCCTCATTTAAGGTGAGCTTTGTGACCTGCACTTTAAAGTATTTGCCCTTTTCAGAGATTTATGCTTAAAATAAAATTTCTTTCTTATGTGGTATGACATTGATTTAAAAAGCCTTGTATTTCAAAGTTTCTCCTTTTAGTAATCCTATTAGAATATATTTTTAAAACTAGAGTTACATGGTATTGTTTTGTTCTTACATGTCTTTTGTACACATTTGAAAATTAAAAGTCTATTCTAGAAACTGATTTTAATTCACAGTGACAATTCATACAGTTAAAAAATAAAATTTCTTTTGTACCTTTAGCACTTGACATTGAAAAATACCATTGTAGATATCAGAACCTATTTATTAATATTTATTTTTTATTTAATAGCCAACTATGATAACAACTTCCACCCCAATGCCCACAGCAGATAATTGTGTATTAGCTTATTGACTTTGCCACAAGTTTGTACTCATGTCTATGTATAGATTTGGCTTATGACTGCACATATTTGTAGAGGTCATTTTGTATGAATTTTATTTAGGAAGATTCTGTCTTTGTATAAGTAGGCAGTTTCAAGTTTTTATACCTCATATATTATTCATGCACTTATATCTTGTCCATTTCTGTTTTGTTTTTTTATTTATTGTTGTGGTGTGAATATGAGCATTATTGAACACACAGAGGTTCTTCGTTACAAGAGAGACAGGTCCTCAAATGAAAGGTTGTAATCATAACTTAAGAGCTTTTTCAAAAGTACAGATGAATCCAAATGACTTCATTGTTGGGAAGTTATTATCTTAGAAAACTAAATTCCATTGGTGAATAGGCTTGACATCAAACAAAGGTGATGATCATATTAGGATATTATTCATTTTTAATCCTAATTAATCTTGTGTTACATATATTTTGTGCTACTAACAGTCAAAGTAAGACATAGTAATAAAAAGGACTAAATTATATATCCTAAACTTTAATACTAAATATGTTGAACATTTTTTCAGAGACGTTATTTTCTTTTTCAGAGGCATAATAGCCCTTTGAATATTAAACAATACCTCAATGAATGCCCATGTTTTAGCATAAGACCAAAATAATTACCTATACTTAGCAGTGAGGTATCATCAAAATTCCTTTCAAAACATGCTAAGAAGCATTGTTAAATTTAAAGGAAAAATAAGTTTTTTTCTTTAAAGAATATGAATCACACTGGCTTCTATATTACATGTAGAAAATACTACATACAAGGTGAAGGTCGTATCTAGAGATCCTTGAAGCCAGGGCCATCTTCATAACTTACTGTAAAGATTTCTAAATGTATGTTTCCCTGAAAACCTGAACTGCTTGTGAGAGGAAAAGCCCTATCTGTCTTGCTGAGCACTTACCTTCTCCCACATAATATGTGCTGATAAAAAACCATTCAAGGGTCAGGAATTTAGCTCAGTGGTTTCGCCACCTGTTGTGCAAGCCCAAAGACCCCAGTTCAATCCAGGTACAAAAAAAAACAACAAACCATTCAAGGATTTAATAATTTCCTTTATGAGAAGGAACATAGTCTAATCTTTTACGTTGTTGCCAGAATTATCATCCACTGAAATTAATCTGAGTAAATCAAATTAAATATAAATCAACTTAAATAATAAAATTAAATAATTAAATAATCAAATTAAATAATAAATCAAATTAAATATAAAGCTGTATTTGAAAATACTCTATCTAATCTATCACTTTCATACTGTAACCTCAATATTTTAACAGAAAGGAAAACCAGATTTCTTGTAAACTATTCTGAACCAAGATTTTAAAATCATGTTTATTTTAAAATTTATGTTGTATATATTTTTAATATAACTTTTATTATTGTCTAAGGTAATTTTAATAGAAGTTCCACATAGGTATGTTTTTTATTTCATTGCTATTTGCTTTTGTTTTAAAATTAAAATTACATTACATTTTTAAGAATAATAAAATACAAAAGATCTAACTTGAATTTCATTATGTCAGCTTTTATCATGTTATATGACATAAATTTAAAAATCCAGTTCATATTGTTCTAAATTACTTTAGAAAAATAAGCACATAATGAAATAAGGGACAGGTAATATAGTATATTCTTTGTATAAAATTTTGTTAATCTGCTGAATAAAATTTTCTTCACCTACTAAAATTGTGTTCATTGTGCAAATAATCAAGAAAAACAGCAAAAAATATTTACTATAAATTATTAACTTCAAAAAATTTGTTATTCCAGATTATTTCTATTATTTTAGTAGGATCCCTTCTATGAGGCAGCTTTCTGATGTTGTGTTAAAACACCTTTGATAAACAACTTTAAAAAATTAATTTTCTTTTGGTTTATAATTTCAAAGGTATCAGTCTGTTAGTATAGTTAAAAGAGCTGAGTGAGTCATTTCCTTCCCTCCATTCAATAGCACCCTATGGTTATTCATACTTCAGTTGTTTTAAGAGGTACAAGATACCACAGCAATATATGTGTGCCCATATTCATAGCAACACAGTTTGTAAGAGCTAAAACTTGGAAAGAGCCCAATTGCCCATCAACTGGAGAGAATGAAAATGAGAAACTAGAGACATTTATAGCTAAATGGATGCACATTGAGACGATACTCATAAGTGAAATAAATAGGACATACCTGTGTAAATACTGAATAGTTTCTCTGGTGTGAGAAACTGAAAGTGTAAATACTGATCAAAATGTATAACAGATAATGTGAAATATAAAGACAAGGTCCAAAGTGGAAGGGTTCACGGGAGGGGTAGGGGAAAGGAAAGAAGGGAAAGGAATAAATATGAGAAAAGGAAAAAATTGAAACAAAATCTTTGTAAATGGGGGGAGGGATGAAGGGAGGATAGGTGAATGGGGAAAAAAATAAGAACTAAGATATATTATGTAAAGGTACAGATTCCTAATAATGAATGTCAGCATATGGTATACCTAAAATGTACCAATAAAATTAATGAATGAAAAAAATAATATAAAATTTAAAAAGCCTAAGATTTGCCCTGGCCTAGGCCAAAGAGCCCTGGTACCAGTGAGAGATTCAGTGGGAGGCAACAAATGTCAAAGATGTCTGCCCTTTAAATTCTGAAAGCCTGAGTTATTGGCCTTCTTTTCCATATTTCCCATTTTCCTGTTCCTGCTACTACCTTCCCCATGATGTTCAATAAACATATCTACTTACTACTGAGGGTACACTAGGCAATTGTTTTCTCATCCCACACAAGTCCCTGAAGTATTATAGGCCCATTCAACTGTAACACTAAGGTAGCTGATAATCAAATATGAAACCTTAGTATAGACTGACAAATCTTAAGCAAAAGTGAAAGATTAGAAATTTGCATTAGAAATGAAAATTTGGAAGAAATAGCCAAAATTAGGATGTAAAATGAAAGGAGCTGTTAATATAGAAAGACTCTTAGGGGTCAGGAATACAAAATATTGTCCAGTGCTATGGAAATGTTTAGTATAGCATAAGGTGATAGATAGTTCTGGCTAACAAAACTTAGAATTCTTTAGTGATCTTAATTAAAGTCCCTAACAATAGCAGTTTTCATTGATTAGTGAAGGCAGAAGGCAGTGAGCCTGGCATTACAGTTTATAGGGCAGATTGGAGCCAGACAATAGGTTTAAAATTCTTAGCAGGGCTATATAGCATTAATTTGCTTAATTTGTTTCCATATCTGTAAAAGGACACTTCACAGCTTATGAGAATTACTTATAAATAATAGCTTCTAGTATTATAATGAAAATGAAGACTGAATACAATTTAAGAAAATGATAATGTGAGATCTAGCACAGATTTTCAAGAATATGTTAGTAACTAGGTACCCAGGATTCACTATCCCCTACAAGTTAAGTATACAGAGAGATATAACATACTGGACTAGTGTATCAGCAAATATTGATTAGTAATGCTATGAAATATTGTCTGCTAGGAGGTATGTTTGGAGACACTGAACCAATAGAATGGGGTCAAGAAGGAAATCTGGCCTGGGATTTAGCTCAGTGGCACCACACCTGCCTGGCAAGCCCGAGGTCCAGAGTTTGATCCCCAGTACAAAAAAAAAGAAAAAAAAAGAAGGAAATCTGAGGTTTCTGCATATCCCTCCTTTCTGCATATGCACAATTTTGCACCAGAGAAGCTAGACAGTTGCTTACTAAAAGAAACCACCAGTTTACAGTGTAGAGCTCCTGAATGCCTGTGTCAGGGTGCTTCACACACACACTGAGTCTCATGGGCACCTTTCTTTCTACATGTACTCAGGGGGTAAGGTCACCAATAATGCAGAGCTTTACACTAACAGAGTTTTCTTTTTTTTTCTCATTTTATTTTTAAAGTTCTTTAGGAAATAGGATAAAAGTAAGCAGTAAGAATGTAAGTATTTACACATTTTTATACTCTGAAAAAAGGACAAGATCAATGGAGAGGAAGAATAGTATAATAAATAGTATAATAAAGCCAAATGATGTTATTAAATTGGAGTCTGGATTAAAAGAAACTGGAGTGAACAAGGAACCACACATAGAAAGGGTAAGCTTACACATTCTCCCATTATTCCTTAAAGATGGTAGTAGTTGCAAAGTGACTTTGGAGCTGTTTTTCAATAGTTGTCATGTTGTTTTAGCATCTAGCTTTAGATTGTTACAGATCTAAAGGAACTCTTTCTTCTCCTCAGTGCCTTCCTACATTTTATCATAAAATAAATTCACCGCTAGAATCCTACTGTCAATAAAAATAGGAAAACAGACATATAAGTATTCATACAAGGCCAGTGAGGTTTTCATTCCATTTTTGTTTTATACATAAAAAGGGACCTCTAATAAGAAACTTATTATAAAAGTACTATATTCATTTGAAGACCCCATACAATGTACTGACTATAAGGAGAAAATTCTAATCTAGTGTTCTTAAGTGCATGAAATGCAGTTGCCTTTTTGGATTAAGAAAAATAAGTATGTCATATCATGAAAATGTCTTATCATGTTACTTTAAAAAATAAAATGCAAAGTTAGTCATGATGTAAGTGAATGGGAAAACATTTATAGCTTATTTATTTATTCTCAAGTATGTTTACACTAGAAGACTTTGTAATAAAGCACTCAGATTTGCATTAATTTAAATGTAAAATAATTTGGATTTAAAACTTATTTTCATACAAGATCCACAAGAAAATTTAAAGCATACATGAGTAGATATTAAAGTAAAGCATAATTGTGTTGGGTAAGTAATAAAACAAAACTTATTTGTATATAGAAAAAGAAGAGCATAAGCTTAAATTATTTCACAATAACTTATAAAGAAAAAAAACTAGTCAAATAGAATAAAATGGAAAATGACAGAGTACACTATTCTTGCAGATGACTTGAATCTTATTTATATGAATAGTGGCAAAATAACTCAAAACATGGTGACATACAATGGAAAGGAAATGAATTACCACAGAAAGTCTATCGTTTGTTTTGAAATCTTACAATACATTAAGATATATATTCACCCTCTAGCACTTAAAAAAGACCTTGGAGACAATGTTGTTTGATAAGTGATAAGGAAAAAAGAATAATAGTGAATAATGGGAAATGAAAATATGGGATGAGACTATGCATAGTATGTGTAGAGAACTCTGGGGACAGTATCAGAGAAAAAGAAAGTATAAATAAAACTCTACATATAACTTTTCAAACTGATATTTTTCATTTTGCTACATCTATTTAGGGTTGCAAGGCATTCCAACTCACAGTTTCATTTCATATCTTAAAATTGTAGGAAATTTAAAATCAGCAAAACATAATTTTAATACATCTACATATAAACAAAATAAATCAATGTAGTTACATTATACTAAATCAAATATGTAAGAACATCCTTGTTTAACTGTAGTAGAGGCACAAAACAGGAAAATTTCTGTAAAATAATGACTTTATGTAATCTACCTAGGAAAATCATGGTAATTATCTTCATTTTCATATGAATAACCCTTCTTTTCCTTTCAGCTTCAGACAGACTGGATTAGGAATTTTTTGGCATGTATCTGAAAGATGGGACAATTTAGTTTTAAATATTCAAGTTCTTTTAGATTTTTATTTATTTACCGAATGAAACTTACTATATTTAAAACTTAAAAATTCTATAAAACTTCTTTGGTTGAACAATTTTATTTCTCTATGTAGAAAACTGCAAAATGTCTTCTGCACTATTTATAACAGTATCAATTGCTCAAAACATTGCTCTCAGTGTTACAGAGCATGAATTTGTTGCGTGATTTATGAAGTTCTACGCTGATTTGTTTTGACCAAGTGTCACACACAAATAGTGTGATGAAATGTTAACAGATCCAATGCTACTATTTTTAAGTTGACGCAAAGCTTTTTTTTTCTGAATAATCCAAATGGATCTTCTTCTATGTATAAAAATAAATATAGCTAGAAAATAATTTTTAAAATTTTTCTAAAATTTATTTTACTGTTTAAAATATTAAAAGCCTACTTCCTTACAGATTTTTTTCCTTCCTTATGGGCATTATAAATTCTGGCAGAAGGCTTCATTTTTCAAGCAGAATGCTTTCATCAAGTGGTAATGAAAATCTGCTTGACTGCAGCTTATTATATAGTTGGCACATTTGACACAGAGCTGACACAAAGTTGACACCATGTGACACTCACCAATGTCTTCCCCGATGTATACATTCTTTTTAAAAAAATTATTATGGCTCGATGGTGGAAATGATTAATCTTTCATTAAGCTTTTCCCAAAAACTGTAATAATTTCTATTTTTATCAGGAAAGAAATTTCCGGATGTTGAGATAGTTCATTTTATTTTTCATATTTTTACTGTTCTGATAATGAACATACCTTCATCCCTCCAATCTTAGAGTTATATATCTTTCAAGTTTTCAAACATTTTTCCTATCAAAATATTATTTAGTTTTGATTTTTCTCCCTAGAGGAAAAAAGACCTGAAAAGTGTGCGAGCATTGGTAATTGCATTTGTTAGTAAAACTATTGGTAACTGCATTTGTTAGTAAAACTTAGTACTGTTATGTAGAATAATCTGTGCGTTTTCTTTCTAGTTGACATTTTAAAGTGGAGACTAAATTATTATTTTTCTATGTATCTATAACTACTGTATATGTTTTGAATCTCATCAATGTTTCAAATACAGACTAATAATATAAGCATTTTGGATTGGCAATGAAAGTGTACAGTAGAAGTGTATACAACATTGGAGGATGATTTTCCTTAATGGTAGATAAATTCTGGTGTGTAATTATAAATTTTCTTTGGTTTTTATGATCACTTCTTTGCAAAAGAAATCTTTCTTAAGCTTCTATACAAAATTACTCTATACATACACATATGCAAACACATACACAAGATTTGGTTTCTAAGCACAGACAACTGTAAATGGGATTTATACCTTATACTTTCTCCCATAATGTGTGAAAATATCCATAAAAATTGTTCATAAAATAAAAAAAAAATCAAGTATATCTCAAGAATTTCAGAAACTTGATTCTGTCATGATAGCATGATAAGGACCAGATATAATATTTTGAGTAAGAAATAATTGTCAGAATCTATTTTTTTTTTGGTACCATGAATTGAACTCAGGACCCTGTGCTTGTGCAGCAGGCAGTGGCCCCACTGAGCTAAATACCCAGCCCCTGTCAGAATCTATTTTGATCTGTTTACATTGCATATAAAACAGCTCAGTACTTCAGTTCTTGAGAAGGGGAAATAAAGAGAAATCCCCATCAAAATTCCAATTTGTTGCTCAAAGACCTTGTGAGGGTCCAACAAGATATGGCAACACATGACCTCCCTGAGCTGAGAACATGGAGTTGTGAGCCTGGGTTTTTATAGTCTGCAAAACACTACAAAAGGGGGAGAAGGAGAAGAAGGAGGGGGAGGGGGAGAGGCAGGCTATGGACAGCTACAAAAAATGTTCTTGGAATATTTAAACAAATACATATTCATGCATGCATTTAACAATACCAAGACTAAGAAATGAACAACATGAAATAAGCAGAAGGAATAATCCTGGCACCCATGCAATACCAAGAATAGTTTCCTATGCAACCTGCTACCTCACAATGCTATTTAAAAGAAATTATACTCAGTAGCAAGGCAATATTAACCTAGAAAAACTGTTACATTGGTCCACAATAAAAAGTGATTATATATATATATATACATATATAAACAAACAGAAAATTATGAGCCCATAATTAAGAAAAACATCAATAGAAATAGCCTGAGGAAAATAATGATGATGAAATAAGGAGATAAAAATATTTATTGAACACAATTTATATTTTCAAATAGTAGATAGAAAATTAATGATATCTGTTTGAGGTATAAAAAGTATATACAAAAAGAGCCCAGTCAAATTTCTGTGAATGAGAAATCCAAACAGATAACGATTTCACTGAGTGAGATTAATAGCATATTAGAAACTGCTGGAAAGAAGTAACGTTAAGAGAAAACAGTAGAAATTTTCTGAAAGAGACAAAATTAGTGAAAAAAAAAATAAACAGTTTTGAGCTCAAGTGACTTAACATATTTATAACTACTCAGACCCTGGAAGGGGTATTCAGACCGAAAACAATTTAAAAATTGAAGCAAGGCATAGAGTTTTACATTCAAGTTATTTGAGAATCTCCAGATATTAGAAAGTTAAAAAAAATGCATGAAAGTTATTAATCAAATTTTTAAAAAATGATTAAAATTTGTAAAGCACCAAAAGGAAATAAAATCAGGAACAATGGAATAAAAGAAAGAAGGCCAGTATACCTTATGTGAGAAATTTAGTGAGCCTGAGTAGAGTAGAGCAGAATTTTCACATTACTTGAATTAAAAAAAATTGAGGGAGTGAGAAGACTGCTGCCTAGGGCGTGAGTGTCTGACTTGAAGCTGGAAAAAGTAGATACCCTGAAGCAGGGGCAAAAAATGAAGTCTGATACAGGAGAATCAATGAAATGAAAATCTAGCTGCCCTGAAATCCAGTGTTTAAGCAGTGTAGCAGGGGAACCTGACCATTCTTGAATCACAGTATGGTGCCCATCCACAGGTTCAGAATGTAAGTCACCTTGGGAGAGAACTGGCTTAAGGGAGCAAGTTGGCCCTTCATAACGGCCCAGGGGTTTAATAGACTGACAGTCATTCTAGCTTCTCTACCATACACAGAGAATGACTCACAAACAACCCAGAGATTCACAGAAGTAGAAACACAGTGTGGAGTATGGAGGTGTAGGTGGGGCAAAGTTCCACGGAACAAGATCTTGTAGTCAATAGCACTCCAGCGCCAGCAGCTGATAGGACATACCCATGACTCCTCAACAGCAGTGCTCCAGGGCCTGGGAATGGTGGGACTGTGGGGAGAGAGGATTGTCACACACACGTACACACTCACACACATACACACAATGGGAGAGCTGTCTGTGGAATATTCAGTGTGCTGCCATTATTTCCAAGAGGCTCAGATAGGAACCAAACAGCACCTCTTAGGTGGAGACACCAGAGGACAGAGAAAATCTGCTGTGTAACAAATACACAGTCTAGTGAGGGGGGTGGGGTGGGCATCTGTGAGAAGAGAGATGCTGGTGCCCAGGTCCCAGAGCTACTTGTGGAGCCAGAACAGAGCGGGCACTCTCTATTTTTTCTCTGTAACTGGAAAGGCCTGAGATGCCATGAGATCCTGGCCACTGCCCTGCATTGGCAGAGGGAGGTCTTCAGCTGGTTCTTGGTGTGACATTAGTTTCTGTGGATGTGGCTGATACTGATAGACATTTGCAAGCAGAGAGGATGACCAGTGCCTAGGCCCATGGCCTTTTAGCAAAGAAAGCCTGGGAGGAAGACACAGAAATGACCACAATATTTACCACCTCCTATCTTCCTTGCAATTTAATAAGTCAATTGGGTCCATGAAGGCCTGCAGTGAGTCACACCCAGAGTACAGATTGCAACCAGGACACATTTTCAGTGGAAGCAACAGACCTCAAGGCTTTGGGCAGGCAATTGTCTGTCTGTTCATAATCAGACTATGACTTTGGTGTACAGGGAGTTGTGTGGATATTTCACATTAACAGCTATAACAACTGAATGAAATTTTGTATTTTTATTCATGTTTTTATGTTGGTTATTGTAGGCATTGAATTTTTGTTTCTTTGAGTCATATTGGTAGTTTTGCTATTTCTTTTCTTTCCTTTTTCTTTCTACCTTTTCTTCTAATTCTTTCTTCTTTATTGGTATTGTTTAGTTATTATACTTTATTTTTTCAAGGATTTCCCCCCCTCCTTGATCTACTACCTCTTTTAGTGCGTCTTCTTTATTTATTTATTTTTTGTGCTATTTTATTTTATTCCATTAAGTTTATTGGTACATTTTAGGCATAAAATACAGTTACATTCATCATTAGGATCTTATACCTTTACATGATGTATCTTGGTTATTATTTTTCCTCTTCCCCTGCCCTTCCTTCAACACCTCCACCCTTCCCTATTTGCAAAGACTTTATTTCCATTTTTTCTCTTTTCTCATGTTTTTTCTTTTCCCTTCTTTCATTTCCCCTACACCTCCCACTTCCCCTACTCCTTTAGAACATTTCTTCCTATTACACAATATCAATTATACATTTTTTAAATTACAATAGCAAGATCTAGAAGATATTACCACAGATTTTAAAGAATTTAAAAGGATATAGAAAGCACATTACAAAAATCTTTTTTTGAAATAAATTTGACAACTTCTAAGAAGTAATTTGGAAGACAAATTAATGAAACAAACTCTGGAGCAAATATAAAATTTGAGTAGCACCTATTAAAGAAAGTATATTCCTAGCTTGAAAACCTAAATATATGACAACAGCAGGCTCATATACATTTTAACTGATAAATTATATCAAACAATTAAAGCAGAAAAAAGAAGGAA
>NW_004624867.1:2642571-2680603 GCF_000247695.1 Heterocephalus glaber
GATACTACCAAATAATGGAATATACTCCAATCCATTTTAGATGTATTTATTCTGGAACTTTTAGATGAAAATCATTTTCTGTAATTATTAATAAAGAAGCCAAATCATCTTTATTTCATGAACAGCACAAGCTGATAGAAAACTTTAAACATAGCCAACTAAAATATCACTTATGAGTGTATATGATAATAGGTATAAAAATTCTTAAATATACTATAATAAAATGTATCAAGACAGTAACTTGATAACAGTAACCATGCAATTTTTACATATTTAACTAAAATAGAACAAATAGAACATGGGTGAATAATAGATATTTCAGAATTGAATATCTTATGAGAATTTAATACAATTTTATATTCTTAGGGCTTATATTATTTTTATTTTACTAGGAATGCCCTGAGTGATAAATATAAAAAGTGAAAATGATTAAATTAATTGTATATCAATTGTGAAGATTTCACAATTGTGAAGATAAATGAATATTTCTATTTATAGTATATTAGATTTAAGGGATTGTAAACAATAAAAGGTATAAACAGCATTTGACACACATTCTTACACTGTTAAAGGCCGAAATTCACACATAACTAATTTGGCAGGATAATCCTTAAAAATGACTATAACAACAAACAAATCATAATACTCTGTAGTAGGAATTATATAAATCTGTATAGTAATGGATTTCAGTACAAGCATATTAAAAGATTACAAACCTTTGACGGTAATTTTAGTCTTAATATTGTATTCCAAAAGACATTAAATTTGATTGAGTTAGACAATGCCTGAAATGCTCTTAATGGAGAACAGCATGCATGAATATTCTTAGAACATCCATGTCCTATGATAAATATACTATCAGTCAGGAAAAGCTGCAAAGTAAGCAGCTCAAATATTTCTCATGAAGGTGTTTTCTTCTGGGAAATTCAACAAAGGTTGTTTTATGCAAATCCTAAACAACAGGAATAAACATGCTCTAGGCTGGACCTGGAATTTCCTCCAGAGGCTCCTGCTATTGGGAAGTGGTAGATACTATAAGAAGTGGGGCCTAAGGGGATGACTTCAGCTTCTGGGTAGTGTGCCTGAAAGGGGAGTCTAGAGCCCTTGGCTCTTCCTCACTCTCTCACTTTCTGGGTATGAGGTAAGGAGCTTTACTTTGCAAAGAATGAATACATGCATATTGCTATTAATCACGCTCAAAATTCTTCCCTTCACTTTGAAAACACATATCTCATGATTGTTGCCTCATTCTGCAGTAGTTCTGGGAGTCCTATTTTGTGAGTGTCTGATCAAAAATAGGTATGATCAAAAGTACAGTGAATGGGGGCAACCCACTTTCTGGTCCCCCTTCTGTCTCTTAGGAAGAAGCTTTTTTTCTCCCAATAAATTTTTCCAACTCTTAACCTCCATTGTTCCTAGAATTCATTTTTCAGTTTTAGAGAACACAAACTCACATTTCAGATATCTAGTAGGTTTGGGAGTTACATCTCTTTCCCCTATATCATTTTGGAGGTCTTCCACTGAGATTACTGGTCAGAGATAGTTTTCTTTCATAGGTTCTAACTTTGATTGTTTTGCTTCATATATTGTTACTTTTCATTTTATAGGCTCTGGCTATTTGTTTCATAGATTCTGGTTTTTGTTTCATAAATTCTGGCCTTTGTTTCAAAAGTGTCTTAATAATAAGCTGTGTGTTTTAAATGTTTGCAAATTTCATGTTTTTCTCATGCATTGTCTTTTGTTAAAATTGCATTTTATTCTTGTTTTGTATATGCTGTATTTGGACTAGTTGCTTAAAAATGTTGTAAAATGGGTCTTTTGTAAAATTATTCCAGAAATTTGGTATTTCTCTATACTGTGCTTGGTGTGCCTACCTCCTAAGGCCAAGTACACAGAAGAATGTACTATGATACTATCTCACAATTAGAATTATACTGCAAGATAGAAAAATGGTGAAATCATCATACATTGATATTTTCTTTAGATATGTTTCTGTTGTTTCAGTGTAGGAGCTCCATATCTGAACCTCATACTCCTTTGGAATATATTAAGGATCAATTTTCTTTATATTAAGAAGTAATTCTTGCTTGTGATCAAATGTAAATATGGGACATAGAAAAACGAGAGACAACTCACCCTTTAGACATTCAGTACCTCTAAGCCTGAGGCTACTCCTCACCCTTTAGAACCTGAGAAAAAAGTTTCCAAAACAATTTTAAGCATTGACCACCAGGTGCTGAGGGTGGAGTTTCTAGGCTAGCCATAATTAAAACCTCCATGAGGCTATATCCATCCTTAGCTATGTTGTTCAGGTCCCTAAAAGACAATATCCCTTCCAGGAATTAAATGGTGAATATGGGAATACCTGTGTTCATGTGTCTTTTTCTCTCAGTGATCTAAGACAGATCAAATGAGACCTAAGAGAGTTCTCAGATGATCTTGATATGAACATTGAGATCTTTAGAGGACTTACTCAGACCTATGGACTAGATTAAAAAGATGTAATGTTGCTCTAAATCAAAAAATGGTTTCTAATGGGAGACAAGTAGTATTACAAGCTGCAACTACATGTAGAGACAAATATTATCTTAATTTTGGAACCTCAAAAGACAGGCAACCAGGGGAAATCCTGGTTCCTACTGGAACACAAGCAGTTCCTATACAAGCCCCCACTGGGCTGCCAATCAGATAGGAGATTAAATAGAAGACATTTTCAGGCATGTATTCTTGAAGGTCTAAGAAACATGAGAACTAAGTCCTTCAGTTATTTTAAATTGTCAACTGTTTACCAGGAAAAAGATGAGGACATCCCTAGATCCTGATTTGATAAAAGGAATACTATAGTTTTTCCAAGTTAGTCTTACAATACATAGATGGAATGCTGTTATGTGCCCCCTCAGAAGAGCTTTCTAGCCAAGACATCTGCTCTGATGATTTTCTAACAGACAGAGGTTATATTTCTAGATCTAAGGCATAACTTTGCAGCCTTGTGGTAAAATATTTAGGCCTTATTATATCTAAGAGAACACACAGACTGGGGGAAGAAGGAATTAAACCAATTCTTTCCTTCCCACAGCCCAAGATTCTAAAACAGCTAAGGAAATTCCTGGAAATTATAGGCTTTTGTGGCCTTCAGATAGCAGGATATAGTGAAATTTTATGACCCCTTATTAGCTTATAGAAAAACCCAAGAGACAGACACCTGGGGACCTCATTCCCAGACCAGACTCTAGAACTTCAAACAAGCACTTCTAAGTGCCTAACTACAGGACACTGTTTCAGTTTGTATGTTAATAAAGGTGAGACATGGCTGTGGAAGTGTTTCTGCAACATCAGGGAGCTGCTCAACAGCCTGTAGAGTATTTGAATCATAAATTAGATACTATAGATTCAGAGTAATTCATTAAAAGGGTAAGCTCCAAACAATACAGTTAGAACACTTTTATTCTCTTTCCAGAGGCAAAAGGCAGTCATTTGAGTTCTTTGATTATTGGTTTGATTTTTCTGCTTGGCAATTCAGTTGGAGTCAATCCAACTAAATCTAGAGACATGTTTTGCTAAGGATTGCAGATCCACTCTGGAAAAGCTCCTAATCTTAATTGTCCTACACCTGAGATGGTTAAGATTTAGTTCTTGTGCCATACTTAAAGGCACTCTTTTGTCCCTTCCCCACTGCCCTGCCCCTGAGAAATAACACAGTTTGATTCAAGGCACTTCCCTCCTCTGTGGCTGCTGGATTTCAAAACTAAGTTTCCAAAATTGTGAGTTCCCCCTCCCTGGAATCCTTCCAGAGTAAAGCTGACCTTCATTTTTCTCTGGGCCATATAGAAAACTGGTCTAGATTTAATCATGAAACTCTCAAAAATTAAATGTAAAAGTTTTAGTTCAGATTTATCTGTCTTTCAGCCCTCAAGCAAAATTAGAGAATAGTAAGAACAGCTAACCTAGCTCTGGCCACTTCCTCACATCTCTAGTCTGCTGACTCTGGCACTGGATGAGATAAAAGTCTAAGAGACAACTTAGATTGGGCACAGAGCAAGAGAGATAGACAGCAATATCTTCTTTCTCTTTATTTCTTTACAAAATGGAAAAAAAACTATTACAGGTCAACATCTGCAGCACAGCAGGTTGGAGCCTTGGCAGGCCTTCTTCCCTCACTGATTGGAATTCATACTTAGCTCCAAAGAGTGTCACTTAGTCTCTTTCTACACTGAAACCTGGCCTGAATGCACACCCCCAGGAGATATTTGAAATTACCTTTAACAGTTTTTCCCTTTAGAGGAAACAATTACATATGACTGTCAAACAACTGTGACTATCAAAACAACCATGAGAAGCCTATAGTCAGATAAACAGTCAGCTTAGGGCCCATCTTAAAATAGTCTTTGCTTTCACAGATGTAGAAGATTTTTATTCCTTTTCATTCTTATTACAAAAGATCTCTGTTAATTGATCTACAATGTCCTGATTAATCTTTTTTACAATTATAAACCTAAAAATTATAAAATTATTATAATTCAACTTGGCCAAATACATTTGATGCATTCTGATTTATAAACAAGTTCTCTTGTGTGTCTCTGTGTCTGTTCACTTTGTTACAACATGTACAGCTTTTATGTTTGAGCTTTTTTCTTTTGGCATTCTGGATTTTTTAAGATGTTTTCCTCTATCTCAAGTTAGCTTATCAATAAATTAAAGACACGCTTTCCCCAGGTTGCCAGATTATCAAAAAAATGTCAACTGGTTTTACAAATACATGTTTATAGTACATAGAGTTGTCTACATATAATATCTTGGGAATCTTTCATTGGTCAAAAATAATGTGTTAATTGTTATGATCTGGCTCTCATAGGTCATCTCAAAATTTGTTAAGATAATTAAATAGACTCTTGGGCTTAGGAAAACTACTAGACAGGACTCCCCTTGGCAAATAAAGGAGTGGCTGCCTGGAAAAATTTATTCCAGCCTTTGTTCACAAAGGGGACCCCAATACTTTCCATAGTCTTGTGGGAAATACATTGCTAAACATATTATTGTGATATGTATACATTGATCATGGTCAAACGGCTAAGTTTTCTGTGGTAAAACAAGGTTTTCTCTTGGTACAAAACAAAATTAAATGACAAGGAGTTTCATGTAACTAATACTCATTGTTATTTTATGGCGTACTAAATATCATTCATACCTTCCAGGTGTACAGGTCTTCTAAGATATTGCTTAGGGTAATGATCTTTTTTGACTCAGGTATCTGCCTTTCTCTTGTGTACTAGCTACTTGTGATAAGAGGTATATATCAAGCCAACATGAGATAACCAATCAAATAATAGTTTTCTTAAAAACATATGTGATATATATATGTGTCACCACACTTAGGGATGCTCAGAGGCCAAATAGTCCAAACAATGTCACACACTAAAAAGTAAGGGCTAGATATTATGAACTTCTAAGGTACATTTACAGGCCAATATGTATGCTCTCTTTCAATGGCATCCTACTGAAGGATAATAAATAAGAAATAAGAATTTTCTTTATGTCATTTAATGTCTTGTGATCAGATGGAGGTGTTTGACTAAGACTATTCCATACTAAGATGGACGTGTGTAACAGAGAAAATGTCATTATGATTGTCATGCTAAAATACTATATGTAGCTCTTGATCTTACATTTCTCTATAATATATAACTTGTCTGTTAACATTCTGTAGGGATTCAACTACTAAAACAACCATGGTTGGTAAGAAATAACAGCCCTCTAACTGTGCTTTATACTTCAAAAGTGCTTGATGTTTTAACTATTATAATAGTTAAGCTCACTGCTCCTACTGAAATACTTATGTCACTGATCTTCTCTTCTGAGTGTTCAATAACTAAAGTTTGGAGGCCAAAACTAGAAAGGTAACTGGGCTATGAGGACAGCCAATATTTTGGTCCTGGCTCCTCAAGGTCAACAAAGATCCAGAACACAAAGGAACGTTTCCTACAGGATCCTACATCTTTGGTAAGTCACTCAACCTCCTGAGCAGGGAGATTGCTGGGCAACTCAGGACAAATGTACCATGTGCCAAAGGAGTGTCACCAAGAAGGAAAAATCTCCCATGTTTTCACTGAAAGCAACATGGTCAAGCAAGGGCAAGGCTATGACCCATCCTGACAGCTAACAGTGACAGAGGAGCTGAGAGGATCTATGCACGGTTTCAAAGTAATGCCTGAGGAGACTTAACTGACCTTGATAGATAGCAAGAGGTTCATACTGATTGATACAGGTCTCACTTTAACTTGGTCTTAAGCACCCAGCAGAAAAGAATAACAAAAAAGAGGTATAAAATAATATCATAGTAATAAAGCTAGATAAAAAAGGGGCTCCAGTCATTGACTATTTCTGGCAATTTCTAGCTACACCAGTAGCTGATCACAGTTATGGATCATTAGGAAAAAAACTATGGTAGAATCTGTAAGAGCCAGCAGGTTACAATTACTATTTCAATTTCTAAGTGTGACTTTCTCCCCAACCTGTCCTTCCATTCTAGTATGCTCATGCTTAGATTATACATGCTCTAATTTCTTAAAAGTTTTGTTTATTCTTGCTTAGAGGTTGCCAAACTCTGAACAGTCATACAAATGGAGCCAATGACAAATGTGCTAGACTTCTTTTACCAGGATCCACAAGATCAACCTTGTAAACAGCTTATAACTGCTAAACTATACAATACCACTTCTATGTTGGGATTCTGAAGTCCCCTAGACCTTCTCCTTATCCTCTTTGTGGGAGGCTATTACTAGTTCCTCCCAGGGGAAACCCTGTTGGCTATATTCATAGCAATCTTGCTGACCTTATAATTTGGCCTATGCATTAACTGTTTCTTTAGCTTTGTCTCATCCAGACTTAAAGCTATACAGCTACCAAGATGACAATGCTTAACACCTATCAAGGGCCTTTAGGTAGACTCTCTGTAGAGTAACTCTAACTGCTGATCACAACTATGAGCCTCTTCAACTGGAAGTAGGTAGAACAGTATTTGCCCTTTGTTCCCTCACAGCAGTTAGGGGTACTTCTTCAGATGGGGGAATATTGCAGATACGTAAGTTAATTAGATATCTTGTATGCAGTTAGGAGCCCTCCAGAAGTCAACACAGCAAGGAACTAACATGGAGAACAATTGAGGCACATTCACTGGTTAGCATTATAAAAAGAAGAGGCACTACTTCCCCTAGAGATAGATAGCAGTGATTGATATTCTAAATGGGAAATTCCTTGTACATAACTTGTTTTCCCATTTGATCCCCATTTAATCAATATTACCTGGGTGACTGTACTTGTAATCTTATTGGTTGGTCATGGTTTTGTCCCACCTCATTCCCACCTTTTAAATTTCCGCTGGGTCTTATAGTTTTGTCCCATTTTGTACCTGCCTCACTACATGGCTTTGCAGTATAAAACATCTTTGAAAAGTGGGGTGGGTGGGCAACCCACTTTCTGGTCCCCCTTCTGTCTCTCTTAGGCAGAAGCTTTCTTTCTTCCAATAAATTTTTCCTACTCTAAAAAATTTTTTTTTAAAAAAAGTACAGTTAATGGTCTTTCCAAGTGCCATGGCCTAGAAAGATAGGCTTGTAAAAATATTATGGTGTGTTTTCACCAGCCTTATTCACCTTATCTGGCACTGTGCAACTTCCAGCTCTTCCTCAAAATCAAAATAACCATAAAAGGTAGATTTTCGAGGTAGTATAGAAAAAATAAAGGTAAGTAGAAAGGAGACTAAGAAAGTGACATTTTAAAATTATACTTTTAAGAGTAATTGCAGTCTCAGACCTCTATAGTTACTCAAATCTTTTTTCCCTTCTAGGTAATTCATTCAGAAAACAAAAACAAAACCCAAAACTCCTAGTCTTAAAGACAAAATAAGCCTGTTACATATTTTTGGTACTGTTGTGATAAAATTCCCTAATGAAGTTGTTTAATCTGTTAACTACTGTTCCTATGTACGCATTCTTAACTCACATAATCTGGCTCTGATGTCCATGTGGCTAAATCTATGAGGAAGACTCAGCTCTAACCTTACTCATTGCACAAAAGCATTTGATACACTGAGAATCCATCTCCTAATATCCTTTCCTCATCTGCTTGTATAATACTCAATTGTTCCAGGTAGAGCCTTATCATTCTTCATTAGTAGCTAATCTTTTTCTTAGACTTCTTAATGCTAGAGTGTTCTGTCACACAGGTCTTTGCCCTCTGTCTCATTTTCTTTACTTTCTTATCATTTTGGTTTATTACATAACATTCAGTTAATGTCATGACTTTATCACCTCTGTATAAATCATTGACATGTAAATTCAATTCTAAAGTATAAACTCAGAAGTTCAACTCCCTATTTGATATTTATGCTTGGATGTCAAAGTTGAATTCACTGTCTTCTCCCAGAAACATAATTCATACATAGTTTACATTATTTCATTTAATAGTAATTCTTTCATTTCCACTTATCCTTCCTTTTATTTTCCATTTATCCTCAGTCCAGCAGCAATTGTTGGCTTTATCAAAAAAAGTATCTGATTTGGTTTTCTTTTAATTAATTAAATTGAATAAGTCCTTGAGGACTTATCATATTATGCAAACATTAAATGATTTAGAAGAATAACAGAATTATGAAAAATATTTACTATCTTATGCTAGTAAAAATAAATATTTTTATTTTAATGTATTACTACATTTTAAAGTTTTCTTAAATTACAATACAGTTATTTGACAACATATTATCTTTACATTTCTTGTTGAAACTTGGCATGTCATACCATTTAGAGAAAGTCATATTAATTACATTCAGAAAATTAAGTAAGAAGAGTTGCATCTTAGAAAAATCTGGTAAAACAAAAAATTCTGCACTTCTGCCCCTTATCATGAATTTGAACCTAATTCAGTTCAAAAGAAATTTTCAGATACTAGTGTATACATTCCTGATGCAATTATTTATGGTTAAATAGATATTTTATTTAAAATACAAAGGAAAAAAATCAAACAGTTAAATGCACCATTTTATAATATACTATAAAATGTTTTATTTCTCAATTTAATGCTCAAAATTCTTATGTGACAAAGAATGACCTTGCTTTTCCTACAATATTTTTTCTCCAAAAAGTCCACTAAGCCCTTCATTGTGGTTTATTATATTGACATTGCCAGTCCAGTCAAGTCTCCCTAAGAGCCAAAGTGGATGAAAACTTCAAAGTTTTATATTTATATCTTGATTCACTCTGCTTGGATTTATCACACTGTGACAGATTTATGACCAGAGCTTTGCCCACTCTGAAGATTCTGATAGTGTTTCATTATGAAATATAAAATATGTCTATGGGATCATACAAACACCCTATGATTGAGAGGAGCCTTTGCTAGATATCAGAAAGGGTACATTGTATTACATTGTTGGTAGAGTTTCTATTTTATAACTTTGATATTTATTTTTATGTAGTTTCTGACCTATCCCCTGATAGCTTTTAAGATATTGTCCTATCTGTACTTTTTTGTAATATCTTGTAATGTGTCCTTGAATAAATTTTTAATTTTTTGTAATGTATTTATGAATATATGGCAGTTTATATAAATGGGATCATGTATTTCCTTTTATTTTCTAAAGTTCAAATTAGTTCAGACTTTCTGTTCTAACTCAATGCAGTTTAAATATATATTCTATTACATTTAATTTTATGAGCAAAAATGCCAATTTTATGCCCTTTTTTTGACCAGAAAATACTAAGCTTTTTGTATATAAAAAGGTTTCATAGTATAACCTAAAAAATAGTTTATATTAGAGACAAATAAGTCTTCAGAATATTAAAGTTGCATACAAGAAAACAGCGTGTCATATTTTAAATTTATAGAAACAAGCTCAAGCTTATTTTCTGTAACAACATTGCCTTAGTGAACTGAGAATGCTTTCTCTATGCTTAATAATGTTTATTATTATTATTTATCCCTTCAAGACAATTTTAAAAATCATATTAAAATATTTTATCAAACAAACCAAAACCCATAATTCTTTGTCCTGTAGGGAAAAAAACAGTGCAGAATGCTAAACTTGAACAAAAAATAAATATTATTGCCATGATTCTTCAGTTTGGCAACCTGCATAGAATCCTTTGTAACATTGATCAGATATCTCATTGTGATCAAATTCATTGTGATGTCTTTGGAATATTTGGAACAGATCAGTTGGAATGATCCAATTCCAAAACTCTACCTAAGGGCTGCTGCTATTTGAATGTCAAGTTTTGAATAACTATTCTCTTCACCATGATTTTCTAACCTTTCCTTTTATTTCAGACAATGTGCATATCACCAGGTAAAGAAAAAAATATAATTTAGTGATCACATCAATAGAATCAGCTAAATAATGAGTGAAGTAATGAGTTGCTGAGCAAATAAAATTCTCATATCTTCGAAAGCACATCAGTTATGGGTTAATTGTGAAATTATAAAAGAAATCTCATGAATTTAACCATAGTTTAAATACTACAAAGCAAATATTACATTAAGAGAAATTAGGTAACTCACAAATTTTTATAGATTTTTAGATTAATTTCATAACTTTCAAATGATTATTTATGTTGTACATATGTAACATTTTAGTTTTATACTTGAGGTATTAAATAGTCCTAATTCATGCGATGTGTGAATGCATGTTTTCCCTCCTAATGAAGTATACAATGTAGTAGATATGCTGTAGTGCCACCAAATGACCCAATGAAACACTATTCATTATGTAACTAGTTATATTTCAGTACATGTGATTTAACAAATAAGTGAACTTTGGGACTGTATAATATTTCTCTTTTTTTGCCTTATTTTCAAATCCCTGAAGAGTTGCAATGAAATTTAATGAGCTAAATTTTATAAAGGTTCTAGCACAATTGCCAAGTAAATGTTACATATCATATGACCAAAATTAAAACAATATGCTTTATTATTACTTACTTTTTTATGTTTATAATATTTTGTTACCAAATAGATCTTTTATTTATTTTACATATTGGATTTTTATTTTATTCTATACAACACAAATTTCTATTTGAATCTCTTAGGTTTTGTTTGGTTTTTTTCTTGACTCATATTTCCCATTCTATCTTTAAGTTAAACATTTTTCTGTATTTAATTATGGCTTTACCTCTTTATTTACATCCTCTCCCCACAGGATGTGAAATGTTTCTGGTCTTAAATGCCATCCATATAAAAATAAGTTATATATATATTTATATATATTCATATTACAATTTTTCTTGAACTACAGAATCATATATGTACAACCGTCTTTAATTTTTCTATTTGTTTATTCAGTTGGCACAGTGAACTTAATGTGTTAAAATAGAATTTTTATTTGATTTTAACCTCCACAAGCTATAACTTCATCTTACTACTATTTAAGTTTGTAAATAGTAGTTGAAGAATTAGCACCTATTTTTGTTCACTCCCAAAAACCTAAGGGCCATCTTGAATTCTCTCATTCCTTCACCCTGTTATGTAATCTTTCAAAAAGCTGGTGGACTCTATCAACAAATACCTGCCCAAAGTGTTCATTTCTTCACTATTATCATTATTCTCCACTAATCTTGTTTGAAATACTGATATTTGGTCTTTATAGAAATTGTTCTCTGCATTTAGAAGACAATTTAAATGGTCTACTATTAGTAGATAATAACATATGTACTATCGTGCTTCAGATCCCTCCTCTAATCAATTTTTTCCTAGTTTGGTGCTTTGTGACAACATTCTTTACATCTTTGTAACCCCTTCTATTCAATTTACCACTCTAGGGACATGTCCTCAAACTACTGATTTTAGGGCTCAGCCTAAGGGAGCATTGCTTTCCTAATTAATTTCATTTTTCAAATACTCTCTGAAGGATCTCTTCTCTTACTTGCTTTGTAATACTGAATTTCACTTATTTAGTTATATTTGTTCCCCTTCATCCTGAAAAGTGAATCAAATAGACTAGGTCATGTTCATTGTTCTTCTATTCCCCAAGCTTTTAGTAACTATGAAACACAACAACGCTCAACATACATGTGAATAAGGAATTCAGATATTTAGATATCTTATATATTGCAAAATATTAATGCTGTTAAAATATCATAAATTACCAACATAACCTTTTCCAAACTTCTTTTTCGACAATTTGCATGTTCATGATCTTTTGAGTTCTGATTTTTTCTAAATGTGGGGTTTTTTTAATATGGTATGGTTTTGATTTAATTTGTTATGGTTTTAATTTGTTCAAATGTCTTCCAAAAGTTTAATAGACAGTGTCAAGACTTCTTTGGAAGAGACAAGTTAATGGGGACATCACTTGGAAGCATTTATTCTCCTGGCCCTGCCCTTCTCTCTCTGCTCCCTGAGCACCATGGTGTGAGCAGCTTTTCCCCTACATGCTATTCTGTGATGCCATTGGTGCCATTGGTGGAGGCTGCTGAGCCCAAACTGAACACATTGAAACTGTAAGCAAAATAACTTTCTCCTACTTTAAGATGTGGGTGATGGGTATTTTCTCTGAGCCATGGTGTCACAGGAAATATGAAATATGAAATATTATATCTCCCAACCTGTTAACTGTATGATATGTGGAGTTTTTGTTCTCTAGAAATCAAAGAATGAGTCCTAGGAATGACAGAAGTTAAAAGCAGGAAGATATTTATTGATAGGAAGGCTGCTCAGGGGCAGGAGGGGCCCTGAGTGGGTTGCCCAAGGACCCCACTTTACAGAGAAGTTTTATAGGGTAAAGCTCACATGGGCACAATGTGGACCACAGCCATGAACATCCAATAAGGTTACAAGTATAGTCACTTAGGTAAAGGTGGTCCAGTTGGGAACCAAGTTACATAGCAAGCGTGAATGGAAAGAACAAGGATTCTCCTAGGGTGCTGTGGTCCAGAGGTCTCTGGTCATTCCCAGGGTGGTTGATGCCTATCTATACTTCACTAAGCCCAATTTTTTGAAGAAGTATGTGGATCTGGTCATCTTGTCTCCATCTTGAGGCCTGGTTTTCAGCTGATATGGAGCTGTGGTTTGTTTCAACTTTTTTGTGATCCTCTCGAGGACTTAGGCCTATCTGACTGCCTATAATATTTCTACCTAGCTCATCTATCTATAATAATGGGAAAGTGGCTCATACAGAAAATTGGTACCAAGGAGTGGGGCTATTGTCGAGACTGTACCTGATCAGGTGATTTAGAAGCTTTTGCTACTTGTTTGCAGGAGGAGTTTGGAAAGGTTTGGAGATCCAAGCTAGTGAAGCACCAGAATGTGGTAAACAATGTTTCATATGGGGCAGTGTCAGAGTTCAAAAGACCAGAATGCTGATATGAATGCAGACTGTAAAGAACAGGCTCAGGAAGTTTCATTGTGGAGCAAGAACTCCATTTTCAGGCCATAGATAATACCTTCTGGCAGAAAAATTGTCCATATTTTTCCCATGTCCTAAGATTTTGCAGGAGGATGTGATAAAAGGCAGTAGGTTAATTAATCTCATGGAGGAAATTTCATGTTTACCCTATATTCAGGCTGTGACATGGGTCTTGCTGGCTGCTTATAGCCAGATCTACAAGAAGAATCAGGAGCAAATGAATGATATGAAATGCTCTCACTTTTGCTTGAAAGGAAACACCCGAAAAGGTGGAGCATAGGAAAAATGGTTTTTGAAAGATTAGCATTAAAAAGAAGCCAAGTACTTTGTACAGGAATAAAAACAAAGATGCCTCAAGGGCATTTCAGAAATCAGCAGGACACCTCTTATTGCAGTTTCAAGGTTAAAAATCTAAATCATTTCCTTTGAAAATCCCTAAGATATCTGCTCATTCAGGCCCATCTAGGGAAGTATATTGCCAAGTTCAGCTAACTGGGCACTCAAGAGTTCACAGCAGGCATAGTGCAATAGCGGCTGGTTGCTACTCGAACTGCATAAGCTTGGCATCATCCACGTGGTACTGGCTTTTCAGACATGATGAATCCAGGAGTTATGAGGTCATGGAAGCTTTCTCATAGGTTTCAGAAGAATGCCCAGGAGAACATGAAGAAATGGGTGACAAGGTCACAGTCCCTGCCAGGAGCCCACCAGAAGTAAACTTGTGAAGCTGTGAGAATGAACCCGAAGGTGCAGTAGAGAGCTTAGGAAATGGGGACGGCAGTATCATGTAGTATCTGCTTAGGAAAGTTGTAGTGAGTGAGCAAAGCTCACCCAAGTGAGAGGCCATGTGAGCTACAATTGGCAAGGCCATAAATGCAGAATTGCCTGAGCTCAATGGAGTGCACATCTCAGGAAAACCTGCCCTGGGCACACATGCTACTATACAATTTGATGTTTGTCCTGCTGAGTTTCTCATCTGAGTATTTATTGACAATGTCTAAGAAAAGTTGACAATATAGTATTACATTTTGAAAGTAATTGTAAAAAATAATGTTTGCTGGGCCAGGGATTTAGCTCAGTGTTGCCACTACCTGCCTTGCAATTGCAAGGTCCTGAGTTCCATCTCTGGTACAAAAAAAAAAAAAAAAATTGTTAAGCCAAAGATTTATTAAATATGAATAAAAATATAGGTAAAATGATCTATTGCTATAATAGTCATATTTGAATATCATATTCCTCACTGTGAACTTTAGGAGTATGTGGAACTTTGGTGTACATGAAGTTTTAACTGTCACAAAAATTGTTTTAAGAAGAAAAAGTTGTGAGGAAAAATCCATTAGAGACATCAGGTCAAGTGAGTTTAGTCCTTAAAATAAATGTTTCATTGTTGAGGTCATGAGCTTCAAAGAAAATCTGTCATGTGTTTTTCTGCATTTATTGGTTATTAACATGATTTATTATTATCCATTTAGGGAATTCCTGCTGCTAGCTTTATGCTGGTATTTTGCATATATTTTGCTATAGGTGACATTCATTTTTGCCCATATTTTATTCATACTTAATATGCAAACATTTTCCAAAGCAAATTACCACATATATTTGACAAAATGTAGCATACGTTATTTTTCAAAATTAAAATATAATGCATATTTAAAAGAAGCATAGTACTGTGTTGAGAGTGAGTTCTAAAACATATCAATATTTACTATATTAGTTGATTCCATTGTGGTCCTGTTAACTGCACCGGCAATAACACTGAACTTGGCATCTTCTAATCTTGATACAGGGTGTCACAAGTGATTTCAAATTCTAACATAAATCTTGATTTTTGAACCAATGTGTTAGACATAGTAGATGCTTATCTATCCTCTGCTAAATTTGGACACCTCCTCTATTTCACATTGTCAATATTGTCCTAAACATATCATTAATTTTAATATTTAAAGAAGGAAAATCAAAGTAATTGTCAGAGGCTAGAACTCATGAAAAATTAAATTTTGTAATGTTTTCATTGTATATACTTAGTCCTTTCCAATTTTCAAAATAGCTATACAACTTGATCTCAAGCATTCCACATTGTAATAAAAATATTAAGACATTGTTGAAGTGTTTTCTGTTTTTATTTTAATATAAAATCTTTAACATAAATTGGCAACTCTCATATCTCTTATTACTATTTCAATTAATTAGTTCATTATGTTTGAGGTTTCATTCTTTTTATATTATACCATCATTATGAATTATTTAATTGTAAATAAATTCCATTATAAGATTTGATTACCTTTCTGGTGTGCATCAATATTATTTACTTCCTTGATTATATTTTCTAACCTGAATCTTGAGATCTAACTTTATAAATTGAAAACTTACATTTCAAATTATTAGATATGTTATAAAACATCTATAATGATCTACAAAAATCTATAGATTTCTCTATTAAGTTTTGAGCATTTGCTTGACTTCAAAATATAAACCTGTGTCCTTGTGTTTGACACCAGATTGAAATTCATTGAAAAATTAAAATAATGTGAATTTCTTTCTTTCCATTATTTCCTTGTATCAGTGTATCAATATCTGTATCTAGTCTGGCCAAAGATGAGTGGTTTTCTGGATAGTAAACTGTATCTGATTCCTTCAGTATTTGCAATGGGCAGTAGCATAATAAATTCTTCTAAAGTCTTCAAAACTTTAAAAATATCTCTTTCTAAACACTTTTTTCTACTTTTCCACTCCCTTCTTGGTTCTCTTGAAGATCTCCTTTCTCTCTGCTTCTCCTCTCCTCCTACTTCTCCTTCTCCTCTCCTCCCTCTCCTCTCTTCCACTCCTCTCTTACCTTTCCCTCTGTTCTACCCTCTTTTCTCCTCTCTTCTCCTCTTCAACTTAAAGACAATAACTTGTTCATATACCATTTATTCCAGGGGCCAGGGATTTAGCTCAGTGGTTCCAGCACCTGTCTTGCAAACATAAGGTCCCAAGTTTGATCCCCAGTACCTATATATATATAATTTGATTTTTCCATGAGAATGGGATAATAGCATAAAGATGTTTTAGAAGTGAATCAGTCTGTGACTGTCTTAGTTATTTTCCCATCTCTGGGACAGATAGTCAACACCTTATAAGAGTGGAGGTTTATTTTCACTCATATCTTCAGTCCATGGTCAGCTGACTCCAAGGTAGAGAAAACATGCTGGAAGGGAATGGAGGAGAGCAGTTCAAATGCATTTCAGGTAGGAATCAGAGAGAGAAAGGGAAGACCAAGGACAAGAATACACCCTTCTTGTCCACAGTCCCAGTGCTCCATGTTCAACCAGGCCCCATTTCATAGCAGCACATTTAGCTATTGAACTCATCATTGGTTGAATCCATTGATGATTAAAGAAACTCCATGATCCAATAAACTTTCAAACTCGTGAGTCTTTTGGGTGACATTTTATATCTAAATCATAACAGGTGCTGTCTTAGTTACTTTTTTCTTGCTGCAACAAGATAACACACATCCACAATTTAAGGGAGGAAAGATTTATTTTGGCTCACAGTTTTCAGAGGTTTCAGTCTTTAGTCAGCTGACTCTGAGGCACAGTCGTGTGGCAGACATGCACTGCAGAGAAGAATCACAGCATGGCACTAGGAAGCAGAGCAGAGATCAGGTAAGGACAGATATATACCATCCCAAGCCATACCCACAGTGATCCACAGAAAATCCTTCCAATTGTAGCCGAGAAGGTGGTGAGCAGCCATTCACATCTTATGTGTGCAGGGGGCAGGATAGAGAAGAGCTGCAGTGTATTCAGCCTCATAAAAATATTTGAGGAAAAGAGGACAATATCAGGCCATGAACAGGGAGTAAGAATCATCAGGTGCTCTCCAAAACTTCAGGAAACACATGAATAGATTTTCAAAGAGGACTCAGGGTCTTGTACAATTAGAAAAAGTTGGAGGCACTAATTTTGTCTTTAGAAGGCTACTTGGAAGAGTATGGCCAGGCTAAGATGTAAGGTCACCCAGGGATCATATTCTAGATATAAGGCTGGTGCAGTTTTAATAGTATAACTTCATACTCATTTCTTACACTTATGATAGCTAAAATCTCAGGAAAAGCTATGTCCCTGCAATTTCCCTAAAATATCTTCTATGGAGAAAGCTTAATTTGATACTCATTTCAAAGGGTAAATACTTAAACAATTCTTTTGAGAGTGATTCACTCTTATCCAAGTTTTCAGTCTCTATGCTCTCTATGGCATAGACCCAGGCTCCACCAGTCTCCTCATGACTCCATGACACATGATCAGTGGTGGCATAAGGCTATGTCAATTCTTTCATCATTTTCATCACTTTACCTCATCACAAAAGCATTGGATCATATCCTATCTTTAAAAGAAGAATAGTAAATAAGGTACAGTGACCTATTTTCAGAGACAGACCACATTTACATAATGTGCATTTAAGACAGCATAATTCCAAATTATTCTTTTTTTTGGGGGGGTACCAGGTATCGAACTTGGGTCTTTGTGCTTGCGTAGCAGGTGGTGAAACCGCTGAGCTAAATCCCCGGCCCAATTATTCTATTTTTTATTGTTGATTTCTTCCTGTGACTAATATATAAATTAACTTTATCATAGGTAGGTATGCATTAGAAAAAGTGTGGTGAATATACAGGACTTAGTACTATCCGTGATTTCAGGTATCCACTAGGATCTTGAAATAGATTTCCCCAGTAACCCAAGTGAATTATTGTATTATAATATATGCAAGGTGATGACTGTGAAGCTGAGAAAAGGAAATTGTTAAGGAACAAAGGTGGAGATCACTAAGACATATTTTCTGATGATGCATACCTACTTCTTGTGTTCACACTTTTCTTTTCTTTTCTTTTCTTTTTTTTGCTTTGTCAACATGAACACACCCATTTGCAGTGGTATTTTCATGTGATTTATTGTATTCAAAATTTTTCTAAGAATGTTTTACTTACACTATATGTTTTACAAGTCACTAGTCAAGAAAAATTTTTTTTTTCTTAAGACAATGTCTCACTCTGTAATTCAGGCTGCTCTTGAATTCACCAAGTAGTCCAGGCTGACAATGAACTAGTGGCGATCCTCCTGCCTCAGCCTCTCGAGTGCTGGGATTACAAGCATGCACAACCATGCTCAGTTCAAGAAAAATATTTTTTTAGCACTGGTAGGAAGTTTTAAAATATTTATTGATGACAACCTCTTAAAAAGTTTACATGCATTTTGCTATTTAATCTTAAAGTAGAACATTGCAGAATTATAAAGTGAATATTTGTGCCCACCAATGTTTATGTTGAAAAATACTTATGTTGAAAACCTAAACTCCATGTATTTTGAGGTTGGGACCTCTGAGATGTAATTAACTGTAGATAAGGTCATGAAGAGGGCCTCCATGTTGCAAGTAGTGCCTTTGTAATCTACCAGACAGAAGCTGTTCTCTTTCTCTTCTTCCCCCAGCTGAATACACATGGAAAAGGCAACTGCTATATCTGCTACCCAGGGAGAGGACCTTTCATTGCTGGCACTTTTATCTTGCATTTCTCAACCCATAAAATGCTGAGAAATAAATTCCAGATATTTAACCTATGTCGTTCATGGTATTTCCTTATACCTCAAGCTGATTAAGACACAGATCAATTATCAAAAAGTTAAATAACATAAGGCTTATTATGTAACTGGAAAGATATCCAGATTACCAGGAAATCACATCCTACAGTATATCAGAGTCCTTTAATGTATATCCAGGTGCAGTTAACCTATACTACTATATGTGTTAATTTGCAACTATTCTTGACTTTCAAAACAAAAAATAATCTACAAAAAGCATGCTTGAATCTATTTTCCAAGAATACTATGTCCCATAGTTTACCTAATTCAAAGTAATTTATCAGGATGAAGCAATATCATATGCGTAATTTTGAACTTTACGATAAAGTACAGGAGGTATAAACATTATGCACATGTTAGAGAGGTGACTCATTTCCGCTATAGTTTAGCCATTCTTTTCTTGCTCAGCAAGTTGACCTGTCATTGTTAAGTATTGATGCTGTTATTAAAATGCCAGTGAAGTTGTGTTCTTTATTGCTAATTAGGAAGTCTTTTAATATAACCAAAGTCCATTGCCTCTAATTACTACCCTAATAGAATATTTGTGTGAATATTGATTACTTGGAATACTCTTTGCTTTTATAGAGAGAAATATCCTCTGATTGGGATTGCGCTATTTCTCCTCATTTCTTTTGTCAAAAGAAGAAAGAAATATAAAGCAATAAAATTGAAAGAAGAATGAGGAAGAGCAGAAGTGAGGGAAGATAAAAAGGAAGGGAGAGAGGAAGTGAAAGAGAGAAAGAAGAAAGGAACAATGGCTAGAAGAAAGGAAAGATGGTTAGAAAGAAGGAAGCAGTGGAAGAAGGTGAAAAAGAAGTAAAGAGGAAGGAAAGAAGAAAAAAGGAGAGAAGGAAAAGATATGATGATTTGGATATTGTTAACCTATTACAACAATAAGATTATTGAGAGTAGGCTGTCATGGATATAAAGTGAAAGCTTTCATTAAATCCTCTTAAAATAATCCAAGATTGAGTTTTCCTTTTCAGAATGCTTTAAATATCAGGGGTTTTCTTTCTGGAACTTCATCTTTTTCACTTCATATTTTGACTGTGACAAATATTTCCTTCATCATATAAAGAAAGGACATGACTAAAGAGGCAAAGGGAAGTCATTGGACAAATGGGTAGGGGAACATTCACTGAGTATGCACGCTCTGCCAGAATCTACTCCTAAACTGTCCAATACCCTTCCCATTATTTAAATCCTTATACTCTCTAGGCTATGATACCAGGTATATACACTGAAATATTTAGAATAAATATGTGATTTCTAGTTGAGATTCATATTTTTTTTGACAGTTGCTTCCAAGAACTTCAATATGAAAGATCAATTAAATGCATCAACAAATTTGGCTAATACATTATTATTTGCCAAACATTTTATATAGTATATCAGTTATTTAAATATTACATTCACTAAAAGAATAATGATGGGGTCGGGAATTTAGCTCAGTGGTTCCGGCACCTGCCTCTCAAGCACAAGGACCCGAGTTCTATCCCCGGTACCAAAACAAAAAAAAAAAGAAGAAAAATGATGCCCTTTTTTATCAAAAAGAAAAACTTGAGGAAAATATAATACTTTTTAAGGCAATTGGTCTTAAAATAAGAAGAATTCACTGTTTTTAACAAGTGGTAATTATTTAAAATATTTTTCTAAGTCATTGAGGAAAAACTCAGAAATAGAAAATGCAGAAAGTACCCTATTAAACATAACATGACCCTAATTTATTGACCAAGACTTCATCTTTCATCTGGTTTTGCATTACAGACTTTTCAAAGATTCATATAAGGTAGCATCCTTAATATGAGATGATCTTTAGATTTGAATCCAGTCTCTCCAAATACCATTCTCTTTCCATAATAAGAAGAGATTTCAAACTATGTTAAGTGTTCCAGTGACATTTCATTCATATTTTGTTTTCAAAAGAGAGTGTGTTTATTATTATCATTTTTTTTGTACTGAGAATCGAACTCAGGACCTTGCACTTGCAAGGCAGGAGTAGTGCTGCTGAGCTAAATCCCCAGCCACGAGTGTGATTATTTTTACAACATAAAAATATAACACTAGTGTACCAGATATTAACAACAAATTACCTTTTTTATAAAATTGTAATAATTTGTTCTAGTGGGACATGTTTCTCGCTATATTTTCATGTCTGAGTGACATTGTGTGTTTTCTTGACTTGATTTCATTTTTGTTTTTCTAAATTGTCTTAGATTCTGAGTACAAGGAGATCCACTTGGAAATAAAAAGTAATCTGAGGAGGAAAGGGGCAAATATTTTTCAGAAGTAAATTCTTATTAAGTAATAATTTGGGATCATCTTGTATATTAAAACTATGATAGAATAAAAACAAAAATGGAGATTAAAATAAATACAAGAAAGTAGGTACTATGAAGAAAAAAAGTACAGTGATAAATAATATTTTGTAAAAGATTAATAATAAGACTGGTTTGTTTTTTAGTACTTCATATGTAATATAAACAACAAATCCATATAGAATGCAGAATTATGTTTTTTTGTAGAATCGTGGTTTTAAGTTATTCAGTTTAAAAATGTATAGTAAGCCCTAACTTTACTATATTTATCCATCAGATTTTGTAGTTGCAGTTGGAATCATAAAATATAATGTTATCTTTTATTAGAATTTTGGTAATTAAGATTAAAACCAAAAAGATGATGTAAATTCTGGGTTCATAGAACATACACTTTAAGATGAGAATAAAACCAATAATTCAATTGGTAAGACACTGTAATACTTTGTCTTTTAATTTAAATATTTTATTTTTATATTTTGAAGCACTTATACATACAATATATAAATGCATACTTCCTAAGTACATGGCTCAATGTATTGATGCAGAAATATATGCCTTATGTAATATTGTCCCAGATTCCATTTTATAATTAAATGTGAAGTACCCTCCAAATAGTCATGTATTTAGAGCTTAGTCCCCAGCACAGCAATGTTCAGCAGTGGGCACTAGAGAGGTGACTGGATAATGGCAGAGCTAATCTCATCAATAGATTAATCCATTGATGAATTTAGCTGAATGGACTATTAGGAGGTGGGCCTGGGCTGAAAGGAATGGGTCACTGGGAGCGTGCTTTTGCAGTTTACCTGTTTGGAAGCATTTTTCCTTTCTCTTTCTGAGGCTGGCTGCCAAGAAGTGAGCAGCTTTCCTCTGTCCTCTCCTTCTACAACAGTGTTTCTGCCTTGGAGTCAGCTGAGCATGAACTTCCAAAATGTAGAATAAAATAAATCTTTCTTCAGTTTATGTCAGGTATTTTGTCCCAGCATCAGAAAGGTGACTAATACAGAAAATTGGTAAAAAAGGTCATTGTGTTAACTATAACTGACAATGTGGTTCAAAAGCTTTTAGAAATGTATTGGAGGAGGAGTTTAGAAAGATTTGAAGATGCATGCTAGAGATGCCTTAGCAAATCTAAGTAGACCATCATGGGCAGTTCTGTGGGCTCAGCAGACCCAGTTGCTGAGTGGAATGCAGACAGTACAGACAGTGCTCCTGTGGTTTCCGATGGAAATGAGGACCTGATGGTGACTGGAAAAATGCACCATCTGTGTTGCATTCTGGCAAAGAACTATCTACATTTTGTCCATGTCATAAAACTTTCTGTGAGGCTGAATTTAAGGGTGGCAGACTAATGTGTCAGAAAAAATTTCAGGGGAGCACAACATTCAGGCTATAATATGAACATTTTTTTACTCCTTTTTGCAAGATTTACAATGAGAATTGGCTGCAAAAAAAGCTGTTTTTCCTTCTATCTAGAGTTACTGTTTTTAACATTTCTTTTAAGACAAATCTAATACTAATAAATTAAATTATCTTTTAATTATCTGACACAATCTTTTTTTTCTCCTATGATTTTGAAGGATGATTTTTCAGAGTATAAAATTCTACATCAATGGTGAATTTTCTCTCGATGCTTCAAAATTGTAATTCTACTTTCTTCCACTTTGTATGGTTTCTAAGGAGAAATAAGCTGCAATCCTTATCTTTTCACTTCTAAGTGCAAGTTTTTTCCCTGGATTTTTTCTGAAGAATAATCCTGGATAATTGTTAATAGTAAACTTCAAAATATATTTCAAAGCTACAGTAACCAAGACAGTGTGGTATTGGCAAAAGAATAGACAAATAAGTCAGTGGTCACAGAAGACAGCCCAGAAATAGGCTCACACAGACTTTATGCTTTTAACAGCATCAGCTTCAACTGGATGTTAGACCAAATTTAATATGCAAAAGTCTAAAACTTCTAAAACACAACATAGGTGAAAATCTAAGTGACATAATTGGCAATGAGTTTTAGAAACAGTCCTAAAAATAAAAATTTGATACCTTAAACTTCATTAAAATAAAAAAAACTTTTTAGCAAATGTTACAGTTAAGAAAATCAGCCAAAATCTGGTAGAAAATATATATAAATATCTTGTTAAGGACTTGTATCTAAGTTACTAAGAATTCATGAAATTCAATGATTAAAACATAAATATTTCAATTTAAAATTAGGTAAAAATTTTGAACAGACACTTCATCAAATAAGACACAGAAATGAAAAACATCATATAAAATTTGATCAAAACTATATGTCACTGGAGAATAACAAATTAAATTGAAAAAGAATTTATATTTCAAGTGTGTGTTACTCAGTATTCTCTACTGAAGCAGAGTCAATAAAATATATATAATCATAAGAGGTTCATTAGATTGGCTCATATAATCACAGAGGCTGAATAGTTCCAAGGTAGCTCTCTGCTGGATGGAAAAGAGGAAAACCAGTAGTTGATTAGTACAAGAAGCGTGAAGCCTCAGAACAAGGAGACCAGTGAAATAATGTCAGATGAAGCATCAGGAATCAGATGTCTAGAGTTGATTGTAGAAGTGACCTTCCTCTCAGGTAGGGTCAAGAATGCATGAACATGAACTTTCTCTATTCTACTTTTTGTCCTATCAGGGCCCCAGCCCATTGGATGATGCCACTGCTGTCAGAGTGGGTCTTCCCCTCAATTTGTTGACTCACAAGCCAATTCTTTCTGGAAACATCCTCATAGACACACCCAGAATTGAACATTAGCAATTGTCCTGGTGTCTCTCAATTCATCATCACACTATTAGAATTTCTGAAATTCAAAACAAAGAGTACAGTCTATGTTGTTGAGGATGTGGAACAACATGAAGTCTCATTAAGTGCTATTGGGACAGACACTGTGTAAGAGTGTTTGGCAGTTGCTTAATGTCAACCATAGGATCATAGAATTATATTCCTATACACAAAATATTTCTAGGAGTTTCATTCATAATTGCACAAACTTGAAAGCAATGAAGATGATCGTAAAGAGATTACTGGATATACAAAGCCTACTATATCTATGGATATTCACTTGTGATAAAAATGGTTGACATATCAAACCACTAAAAGATATAGAGAAACTTTAAATTCATATTGCCAAGTAAGAGAAGATAGTCAGAAAAGTCTATGTACTCTGTGGTTCCAAGCATATGACATATTGGTAAAGGGAAAACTATAGAGACAGCAGAAATACCAGTGGTTGCCAGTGGATAAGGAAAAGTATGAATAGGTACAAAGAAGATATTTATAACAGTTGTTGATTCTTTCTGGTACTGTTTAATGTGTACATGATATGCTCAATTCAAAACTCATAGACTTGTAAAACCCACTGTGATTCTTAACTGTGTCAACTTGAGTATGAAATGTCTAACTAAATTGGATCGGCATAATTCTGGATGTGGCTGAATGGAACTACTGAACACAGATGACACACCCCGGGTGTGAGAGACACCAAGCAGTAGGCTTGTGGCTTGAGTGGAATAAAAGGGAAATGAAGAAAGGCTCACTTCTGTCTCTTCTGAGGAGCTCCAGTCTTCATCTTCACCGTGGATGTCAACTCCTGGCTTCCAGTGCAAACTTCCATCTCAGACTTTTCAGGCCCCTGAAATGGATTCTTATGGGACACTACAGTGAGCTCCAGGCCTTCAACTGGATCCTTCAGATCTCCAGCACACAGAAATCCCTTTAGCAGCATTTCAACCTAACTCTGTGGGCAGCCATTGTAAGCCTATCTTGTAAAATCTTACATATTTGTATATCTTGTGTAAATCTGTTTCTCTAGTAAGCATTAACGGATAAACTCATATAGTGAAATACTGTGAATTTTAGATTTTAGTGATAGTATGTTGATTCTTGTCTGTTAATTATAACAAATATATGGCAACCTATTAATAATGAGGAAAACTATGTGTGTCACGCCATATGGATATGAAATTTTTCTGTTTACCTGCTTATTTTTCTGTTATCCTCTTAAAATATCTCTAAGAAAGGCCTACTAATCTATAAAAAATCATTTGATATTCACGACAACACTTGACACTTAAACTTACAAAGAGTAGGTTTTATTAATACTACTCAGGTTATTAGGATGAATATTGCCAAAATGGTTTAAAACTACACAGTGTATTAAGACATAGAATGGGTAAGAAATATATACAAAATATATACATATTTAAGTGTTTAGTGAAAGAGAAAAGTGAATATTTTTGAGAATATTATATTAAGTAATTATGAAGAATTAAAATAAGAAAGAATGACTAGACTTTTGTTAGACCACTCTGGAAATGAGCTATTGGAGTCAAAATTAGACTTGATGGAATGGGTATGCAGAAAAATATTGCACCAAATTTTAATTTATTATATTGTATTATTTTTCTTAAAATTACCTTCAATGTAATTTTTCTTATATCTAGACCTGGCAACATAGAATAGATTACAAAGGACAAATATTTAGAATTGTAATTCTTATTTTAATTAGAAATGATCTGATTAACTGATAGTATTAGAGAAACAAGAGTTGACTTGAGAAGTAAAACTAGTGTCATCAGGGATGGTGATTTATTTAGACATTTTTCTGAAATCTTAGCCATTGAAGTAGAGGTGTACCTCATAGAAAGAATTTCTGTGATCAATTTTCTAAGAATATAGATAACAAAAAACTAAGAATAATTATCTCATAGGTAATATGAAAAACTATAAGAAAAAATTCAAAAAAGGCATACAGGCTAAGTCTAAGATTTCTGAAACATTCTTTGGCAGGTCTGGAGAAGAAGAAGTAATGAAATAAGTAAGGAAACATCAGGCCAGGATAAAAGGTGGGGGACTCATGAGGTACAGTGAATCCCCCAAAATTAAACCTACCCAGAAAACAAATAGTAGCAGGATTTTATAAGAGATGCCCCCTGAAAATGAGTCCTATTTTGAGATACCCAGGCAGGATACCTTAGGCTTCACACTGAAGGCCAGAAATAGAATAGGCTTAAGGCAAATGTCTAGAATTGATGTGTAAAATTCATTTTCTGCTCCCATCTCCCTTAGGCTTAGCTATTTTATTAATTTCTGCTTTCTCAGTGTGCTTTTTTATCAAGAGGGTATTACTTGACAAAATGTATTCTACATTTTTAATAAGGTCCCAGGCAGTGCTGGTACTTCTACCTCAGACCACACTTTGAATATCTAGCTCTAGAGAATAAGAAATTCCCATTTCCAATCTCTCCTTTGTGGTTTCCAACTATAAAATTATTTTATTTCTTTCCTTCTTTTATCAATGTTTATTTCCTTTCCTTATACTGTGAACAGTAGTATGTATAAGAGTGCTTCATAATTTGAAGACTTAGTATTTATTTGAAACACATGAGAAAAGGATTTAGTCTTTCCATGTATGTTGTCCTTACCATCAAAGATGCTATAAAGGAGAGAGAACCAGTGCATCATATCCAATGTTAGGGCTTTTTATATTATAAGCACACATAAGTAGATTCCTGTTGTTGGTTGATGCAAATGCAAGATGAAATTAGGCCAAAAAATCAGTCTCATATATAATATTATGATTATTAAAACCATAATGGTGCATAAATGACTTCTTGATTTTAGCTGATCCAAATGCCAGATGAGAGACTCATAGAAGCTTCATTTTTTCCTACAGACGAACTTTCATTAAGTTCTTTACCTACTAATAAGAAGGCATCACCTGTCACCTTTTCTTCCTAATGAGTTCTTGAAAACAATTAGGGGGTGGCTATCTTTTCACCCTGGAGAATCAAATAGCTATCATTCTGTAATAAATTACTTTCTATCTTTCTGAACCTAGAAAGCAAAAAAAAAATTGTCATTGCCTATCAATTTTTCTATTCTTTGCAGAGTATTCTCAAATATTACATAGTTGAATTGAATAGTAAGTAGAAGTTTTCAGGTGTGCCAGATATTTTTTATTTCTAACAAGGATATTTTCCCTCGTTATGATAATTATAGCTCGCTTGACTCCCTGAGATTATATTCAAGAAATAATTGAGTTCCAAGAATTGTACCTAGTCAAATATTTAGAGTTCTCTTTACATAGAAGTTATGTTTACTTATGACATCAAATTTGATCAAATATATATTACATGGTTTTCAGGAAACTCTATGGGATGTAATTTTGGGACCAAGAAAGCACTTAATAAAACATTTAAATAGGTTTATTTCTTAGTGGATAGAGGATAAAAGGACAGGGAAAAGAATGTTTTTCTGAGTCCTAGTTACTAAAGTACTCGAAAGACAAGAGGTCAGTGTTCACCCAGGAACTTTCAAGTTCATGTGTCTAATTCTGATGGAGCAGACCAGAAGCCCAATTAGTATTGCCCACTATACCAATTTAGGATAATATGCATAATCTTTTTGACAATAATCTACAATGACTTGAAAACAGGGTTCCAGTTCCAAACACGGAAACATAAAATTGGTGAAGCATAAAATATCGGGCTAATTCTCTGTTTTACAGGGAATAGCAAAATTTTAACAGTTTCACTCCCACGGCCTCATATCCATATGATCTTCCCCCATATATATTTTGTGGAAAAGCAATGTTAGTTGCAGTCATTTGCATCAAAATTTTGCCAGTTGTACTTAATTACTTTTTAGTTATTAAGAATTACACTAATTAACAGGAGTCAGATTAACTTTGTCATGAATTTTAGGTTTCACTCTGGAAACTTTTTTAAAGGCATTCAGCTTCTGAATTCGTGACTTATGCAAACTATTTGTTCATTTGCATATTAAATAATTGCTTAAGATTTATAAATATGTTAATATCCAAAAATCAGTTGTAATATGCTTTAGTAAAAAGACATTGCTTGCAACTGATAACTACACAAAACCAAAGGGGAATCATTGAGAAGAGACTGCACAGTTAAGAGAAATTCACAGTCAATGGAACAGTGGCTGAAAACATAAATCAAAAAGCATCATTTAATTTTTCTCACTACCTGAATGAGAGTTTTGAAAAGATATAGCATTATTAAGAAATAACCTTTTAGTTTGTTACATTGACAAAATTTTTGAATCGATCAGTAAGTCATTCGTACAGCTATCTGATAATGTAGGAACCTAATGAGTCACAACTGCCAGGAAAAATTGTTGATAGCAATCAAACATTGCTGTACTTGAAAGAAGTTCAAAATCTTAATTTATGAAATGAAGAAATCAATATTCAATAATATATTTTGTCATATGGTTACATATACATTCATTGTTTTTGGAATAATAACCTTCATATGTTTTTTATGTTCTTGTGCATGTTACTATAGTTTAAAGGGATGCATTTATCCTGATATCCACATACAGAAAGGCAACTCTTTTTTGATAATTGTGAGGGAAGAAAAACTGCCTAAAATTAATGTGAAGGTATAATAATATACAATATGGTCAATGGATTTGTAACTGCTGCCATATTATAATAGAATTTTACATATATTTTATTTGGCATACACTTCAGTATACAGAAGAATCAGTGGACAGATATTGACCAAGCCAATCAATAGGTGTTAACTTGATGATTCTATTAAACTCTGCGAGGATTCCTCATGGGATATGTTAAGGTTATGCTAAATAGATTTTTATAGGTCAAAATGTATTTGGGCAAATATAAATTATTTCCAGAGCCATTAGGACTGCTGAGTAAGGTCTCTAACTCTTTAAAAAGATTCCTTACTTTATGAAACTTTTCTTAATTTCTTTTGTTTTTTCTTTAACTTCTATTTTCTCATGCACTCACAGGTTTGTTTTCTGTTTAGATTTTATTTACTTTCAATGTCTATAATATTTTCAATATTAGATCTTATTTACTATTGGAGTTTTGTCACATTCTTGATTTGGGGCACTGAGGAAAAAATTTGTGAAGGAAATGTAATGCATTCACATGGGCCAGACATAAACAAAATAGACACAGGCAAAGAACTGGATCGAAGACTACTGCATAGATGAATAGCCACAGAGATTCCTATACCTGATTGAGATTTTAGTATCTATCAGCAATGGGATACATTTTGTTTGTTTTCTTCACAAATGAGTTATATTTGTTTTATCTTCACAAATGTGATATATATACGCACACAATATATATTTATAGGTACAATTTTATAGCACTATTTTTGGTATTTATAAGCATTTGATATTTATATCATTTTGACAGCTTGCCAACATTTATATAACCAAGGAGTTGAGCTTGTACTCCCTGGTATAATGATAGAAACTTTTCAATATGCCAGGCAAATTCTTCAATTCAGAGCTAATGAGAAGGCAAGAATCAGCAGTGTACTGAATCAAAGCATTTCAGCGGGCCTTAGGTATGAAATTCATGGGTGGTGATCTACCAAGAAAAGGAACTACTGGTTAAACCTACATTTGGTCTTAGAAGAAGATTCATTATACCAAGACAGTTTGGAATTCTTAAACAGCTGATCATTTTTATAATTTTATTCTAGTTTAAATTTCTTTATTTTTAGTTCTTTTTTCAATCTTTATGTTTTTATTAGCACATATTTGCAGTATATAATGATTACATTTTTGTAGGGAGGATTTTATATAATAACTGCTTTAATAAATTAATGTTGACATATTTGCCAAATGATCTATTAGCTACTTAGATCACCTATGTTTAATTTAGAAATACTGTCTGCACTCATTGAGTTTGTAGTCCATAAACAATCAGTGAACATTAGCACCAATGTGGGAAATAATGAATACCATCCTTTCAATTTCTTTAGTAAGGCAAAATACCGATGGGCATGAAAATAACTGCAGAAAAAAATACATATTATGAACACAAACAACATAAATCCTGATAATGAAGTAGAGATCACAGGAAGGAAATATTACTGGCAATGAGAAGCAGTGGGAGGTTGAGATTAAAATATTTCTTGAAAAGATACAGTTGGGTTAGGTAGTAGATCAAAATAGTTACATAATACATTTATTAAGGAGTGAGCTTTAGAAAGTTGATATTTTTAATTTAATATATACTTTGTCATATGATATGGTTCCTTATTTATTATTTTAACATCTTTTGAGGGTCTATTACATGCTAATTAATATGTTAAGACAATGAAGGATTTAAAATATATGATATTAAACTTTAAGGACCTAGCAGGAAAAGTAAAGACTATTAAAGTAATTGGGGTGAATATGGTATATGAATAAGAGAATTAAAGGGGAATTTTCTGGGATATATATTAATGGTATTTAACCTGACATAGCTCATCAGAAAATGAAGAGATTATTTTAGCAGTACTGTTTCACTCATTTTTGAATAATATCTGCATGCATACTTTGAGGATACCTGCTTCAGAAATTTAGGGGGTCAGGGATTTAGCTCAGTGGTGCCACCACCTGCCTTGCAAGCACAAGGTCCCAAGTTCAATCCCCAGTACCAAAAAAAAAAAAAAAAAAGAGAAATTTAGGAGCACTTATTACCTACTGCTGTAAGTTTTGGAATATGTAAGTCAAAGATCAAAGGCAAGAAGAAATTATGTATTTTATTTACCTGTTACACATTTCTAAGTAATATCTGATATTTGAAATTAATTATGTATTTTCATATATAACAATACTTTAAATCCTTATTACCTTGCTGTGTCTTGGGAATATGGTTCAGTTTTCGTCAACTACAGTTTTTCAAGAACTACAGTTACAATTAGCTCTGTTACTTTTATGCTATTTTTAATCAGTTTCTGACTTTAAATTAATGATTCCTTCATTTTTGTTTTGGTTTATGTTTTTTATATTTTTCTATTTTCTCATGTTATATGCAAAGCCTAGTCATTTTTATTAATTTGCTATAAATAAGATTGCCTATTATATATATTTCTTCTGTAAGCTTTTGATAATGAATGAGTCAATATGGATATTATGATTTTTTAATTCATTTCTGGTATTTCTGTTCTTCTATATTTTGGAAATGTAATTCTATCATTTTGGTTTCAATATTTCATTATGATAGAGCTTCCTTAATCTATAGATCATGTTACCATTTTCCTTGAAGGTTTTTTTTGTTTTGCACATGTTCGCAGTTCATGTAGTTTATAATCATCTTCAGGAGTGGTTATATGTATGTTTTTTTATCCCCTTCCACTTATTTTCCCCTTACTCCCTCCTTCTCCAATTCACTTATTGTATTTTTTATTATTGATCTTAGCTCATGTTATGGCATATAATGTTTACAGAGTTAAAGCAATCATACTACAGTGATGCATGCATGTCATTGTTTGTAGCACCAAAACTCATAATAGCTAAATCTCAGAAGCAACTTGTATAGCACAACAGATGATTGGATAAAAAAAATGTGGTATTTATGTATAACAAAATACTAGTCTGCTATAAATAATGACAGATTTGAGATATTTGTAGGAAAATGGATGAACCTGGAAAATATAATGTTGAGTGAAATAAATCAGACACACAAACTTAGCTACCATGTGTATCTTTTATTTGAATGAGGCAAAGTGCCAACAAATAGAATGATAAAGGATGGATAGAAGAGGATGAGGAGATAATTTTCTGAGTTTTTAGGTGTACAGTTTTGATTCATTTTAATGTGGGTTTTAGTTGAGTACCCATAAAAGCATACATTTTGGGAATATGTTGCATTATAGATGAACTATGAATTATCTCTATTTGAAAAAAATGATAGTAATAAACCTCCTACTCAATAGATTTTTCTGAAGATTTAATAGTTAAGACATAATTCACAGAAAAATTTTCAGCACACTTTAAATAACTAAGTTTCTGAAGCTAATATCAATTTCACATTTAGCTATTTGTGTATAGATATTTAATTTTTATTGAATGATGATGTGACAGCGCAATAGCATTTTTATTGGTAGGTTTCCCCTTTGTCTTTGAACATGATAGATCTCTTTTTGTGATTTATTAGTATGACCCTAAACAAAATGTATATTCTATGTTTTTGATGTGTAGAATTTTTTAAATTGTTTGACAAAGCTTATAAACTGCAATATTCAGTCCTTCCCATTGCTATTTCTCTTTAATTCTTGATGACATAGTAGTGCCTTAATGTAATTGAGATTTATCTGTTATAACATTGTAATTGTTACTTTATAACTTGTTGATAAGACAACATTTTGAATTTTTTAATATTCATGATCAAAATATATTACTGACTTATTTTTTATATAACAATATATGATATTACTCTTTGTCCCTGTGATTTTTTGCTTCAATTTATTTTGAAAAATGGTGCAAATAATTTTGTATTCTTAACTGCCACTAAGTGGCTGAGGGAACATTCAAACAAATTGATAAAAGAATTATTTAAAATGATCAAAATATATGAATTTACACAATCTATGGCTGTGAGAGGAATATAAGATAGGAATAGAAGATGTAATCACTGGAATGAAGAATGAGACACATACAAAGAGGACAATCATAACATGTGGTCAAGGGACAGTCAAGCAGAGGGACCACTAAGGACAGACCTTGTAAATAAATTCTTTGACTTCATTTGTCACTTCTCTTCTTTTATTTAACAAGTTATCCCATTAGTCAATGCCACAAAATCACTTCACAGCAATGGAACGAGGAGGTCTTTTTCTAGGTCAGAGGATAGGATGAAGGAAAGAGAAAGAAGAATCTGGATGGGCAAATGGAACATATCTAGTACTACCAATTGTATTTTCCCCTTAATATCCCTTCTTCTTTGCCAGGTTGAACAATGCATATCATTACAATAAAGGATTCACTGATTTCCATCCATTGTCATATCATCAAAGGGTGATATAAAATCTGTCATACTCCAAGCCAACCTGGAGATCTTCATACAAATTTGTGATGAAAAGGAAGGAGAGTTACATTAAATCATCTAAGAACAACAATGAAATCTAAATTTTCAGTTGAAAGTGAAGCTTAAATTAGTTTGGGTGCTAGTTTAAGGTAACAATCAATCCTCTAGGACTTCCAAAAAGCTCTGAAATCCAACTTTATGAAAGCAAACATTATAAATGGATTTAATTGGTAATTTATTTATTTATTTTCTTGTATTGTCAAAGGTAGAGTATAGAATAACATAGTGATACATAAGGCAATTTCAGTGGTCACAGTGGTGATGACAGAAGAACTATGAACAGGAAGATACATTCACACTTGTAATATGGATCAATCTTTATCTACAAAGTTGTACCCTCCAGGATGGAAATAATTCAGTGTAATCCACCTGCCATTAGTTGACTATTGACATCAGGAAACTATATCAGATACTCAGAAATACTAACAGTGAAATAACTATGAAAGATCAAACTATGTTTTAGAGCCAGTGTACAGTTACCATTTTTGCCTTAAAGTTCACTTTATACATGGGATCATTAGAAGTCACTGGAATGGCTGGGAGGAAAGTAAATCATATGTACGTGATTTTCTGCCTGATTATAGCAAAAATTCTTTCTAAGTATATTCTGTGCATTTGCGTTTGCATGGAATATGAATATTTTCAATACTATGGTGAGAGATCTTTCCCCTATATATCATTAAATTATAAGTTTTATTTTACTCACATTTCTGCTGGCCTAACTCACCTGTCATTGCCAAGTGACTGATAAATGTGCATACATTTCTCAGGTCTCTAAATTTACACCAGAAAAAAACACTGAGACCCAGGATCAAAAAATCTTTCAGAATGAAAAGATTCCTAGTCACTATTTTACTTTTTTCCCCAAAATTACATTTTAAACATTTCAAACAGAGAAACAATTTTACAGCGAAAAATTATGTTACTTTGCTCTATTCTAGTATATGATTAATGTTTTTTCCCACACCTGTTCATTCTTATTTCATGTCATTAATCTATCTTGTTTTAGATGCAATGAAACAAAAATTGTAGGTTCCAGTACATTTACACCCAAACGCCTAAATATTCATATATTTGTAAGTCCCCACTATTTGCTTATGTTCTTTTTCAAATAAAATTTGTATTCAATAAAATAAAATTTTAAATATACAATTTTGTGAGCTCTGGAATATTTGTACACCTGTTCTATAATACCCTTCTGAATTATATTCTATTACCTAGGATTCACTACTATTCTGGAATGTATTTTATGGATAGAAAACACTAACTGATCCAGTCGTTAAAAGGCTATAGGCGAGTCTCTGTGATGCTAGTGGTGTAGGATGAGACAGATGCAAAGCCTATGCAGGTGCCATGGAAGTCTAAGCCAACTGCTCAAGTAGTTGAATTGTTCTCCACAAATTTGTGAGGTCATTTTCTTATGTATTACTTTAAATATTAACTGCTACTGTGCACACTATATGTTGAAATGAATAAAGTAACACTAGTTTATGATGATAAATTCAAGTCATATTTCTCCATCTTTATGGTCCACTATACTTTTTCTGCTGTCTTATAATTCCCTTACTAAGACTTGCTGGAGATCCTTTAAATTATTCCAACTGAAACTCTTCCAATATCATTAAATCAGTTCTACCAAAAACTGAAATGAAAAATATGACCAACATTTTCTTGCTTTAGGTGCCAGGAAACAATTGCTGTCTCACTAATTACTAGGTAAGCGAGGGAGAGCCACCATTTAAAATTTATGTAGTGTGTGTGTGGGTGCATGCATGCACATGTGTGTGTTTTTTTCTTCTTAATCTAAAGGGACAACACATACATTTGTTCCTTCTTTATTGGTGCTTGGTCCAATATTCAGGAAATTTTCTTTCAGTTCCCCGAGCAATTCTAATTTTCCCTACAGTGTTATATTCCAAGAAACTTTTCTGATGTATCAGAATCTTAATTTTTTTGAGATTTATCTTCTCTCCTAATATATTTATATGCTTTACAAAATATTTAGGAAACTTGCTACATCTTGGTTATCAGAAATAAGTAGGATATGTATATTTTTTCAATCAAATGGTGCAATGTTATGTTTAATAGTGCATCAATAAAAGATTTTCGCAGGCTATATAATGTCATCAGCCTGGAGAATTAAGCTTTATGAGTAAGTAAAGATAAAATATTTTCTGTTTAATATAAAGAAAACTAATTTTTGACATTTACTTTTGAATGGAAAAGAAAGCAATTTCCTGGTCAATAGCTGGTTAGCATATGTCAGCAGCTGTTGGCAATGATAAAAGCTAGGTAATAGACTGAAGTGATGTAATATGGAAGCTAAAAACAAACACATATGGATTAACACTTAATAAATGAGAAAGGTGGCATTACTACTTTGTTCAATAAGTTTTTCATCCAATTCTGGCATTTATCTTAGGAGAAGAATGGCTATGAAGGCCATTAAACAGTGTATGATATAGTAGTTTTATTGCCCAGGTCTTGATTTAATTTTAAAATACTTCTTTTCTGGTGACTTTGAAGATTTTTAAACATTACTGAAAAATGGGTCTAGGGTGGCAAAAAGTTAAGTAAATATAGACATTTGATACTGCACAGGTAAAACATTTAACAAAACCACTGGCGTTTTTGGCTTCTTTTCAAAATGTATCTGTATTTTTTTCCTTTCTTAAACATATCTAAAACAAATTATATGAAAGTTTAAAACACTGAACATTTAGTAGGGATAACTGGAAGTTTATGAACAACAATCATGCTTGTATATATTATGTTGATTTTGAAAAACAAAATATTAGGGTATTAATAATTACATTTTAGAAAAAGATTCTGACATTCTTAAGCAAAAATTCTAAGAATTTTATTTAATATGTTTTCTAATTTTGATCACATTATTTTTTCTTTTAGTAACATTTATTATAAAATTTTATTGAAAATCATACTTTTCTAGTTGTATCATTTCATTTGAAAAAAGATTAAGAGGAAACAAAGGAACATAAGTAAAAATTAGGTAAATTCACAAAATTATTTATGCTCACTTTAGGAATAAATTCTTATGAAACAGCAATTCATGTTTATACATATATTTCTGTCTTTATCTATACTGTATTCACTGGCTAGTAATATCTCCAAAATAGGCTGTCCTGAGATCAACAGTTACACTCACTATGGACAAAATAAGCACATTTTCTTTGTCTTCAATCTTTTTCCTTTATATTTTAATGTGAATCTTCAGGCTTTTTGACTTGTTTAATTTTATGCTATGCAAGTTCTTCATTCACTGAATTAAAAAAAATTTATAACTAAATAACTTCTGTGTTAATTCTGACTTTAGATATCTACTATCTCTGATGGCAGAAATGAGATTTGATTATTTTCAATGTCACATAAATGTAATGTTATACTAGTGAATATACTACAAAATGTTAAAAATGCTTTAATTATTAAAGAATATGATCATTTAAAGATTATTATTTACATTAATGAGTGCCAGTAGATTTGAGAATAAAGCTGTCAATACCTTCTAAAACACAGTAAGGTTAAGTAGCATTTAAGAAGAATATATATTTTACAAAAGAAACAATATGATAGATATTCTATGTACAGTCAAGAAAACAAACCATAAAATACAAATGCACATTTTATCAATAGTATTTAATACATGTTACTAGTAAATTTTGGAATACTTATAGAATTTAAGACAAATAGGGAATCACTACTTATCTTTAATAGATATTATATTACAGTGTAATCATACTTTCCACAATTCTATTTTTACCTATTCCAGAATATGGAGTAACTGGGAAAAGCACATTTAACTACAAATAAATAGCTTCTAAATCACTGTTTTCAAATTCAAATAAACTTCAGAGTTGACTGTATTCCAAATCTGTAAAAGCTATTGCTCTGACAAATTAATACATTTGAGAACATGAAAAGAAAGAGTACCAGATGTTCCTAAGGAAGATGAAAATAATTTAAAAACCAGGAAGATGTGGAACACAAGCCATGAAACAAAACATTAAGCAAAATGTGGAGCAGCTGTTGAGATGTGTATTTCAAATGTTCACAGCTCAGAATGAAAATGTGCTGAAATCAAAGTAAATAGCAAAACAAAGTTCTTCACTGGAGAACTATTCCAAACTCATCACATAAATGAAAACTATAAAATTATCAAAATGAATTAATGTCATTTGTATTATAGTGTAATGAAAAATAAGAACTAACTTGATACCTTATGTATTAGATCAAAACTAATGTATAATGCATAAATTAATGAAATAGCAATGATAACATCATCAGTTTTATGGTGATTAAACACTTTTATTTATATATATTTATTGGTACATTTTAGGTATAAAATACATTTACATTTATCATTGGGAGTTTGTAACAGAACATGATGCATCTTTGTTCTTATTTTTTCTCCCATTACCTGTGCAGCCTTCACCCCCTCCACCCTTCCCTATTTACACAGAGTTTGATTCCATTTCTTTTTCTTTCTCATAATTTTTTCTTTCCCTTCTTCCCTTTCCCCTTCCCCTCCTGCCATCCCCCAAACCCTTGGACTTTTTCCTATTTCAAATTATCAATTATTTATTTTAATCATTTTCATCCTTATTAACACTTTCAATTTCTCACACTAGAGAAACTATTCAGTATTTAAACATGTGTGTCCTATTTATTTCACTTAAGAATATGGCCTCAATATGTATCCATTTCGCTATAAATGACTAGTTCCTGGTTCTTTATGGCTGGGTAGTACTCCCTTTTATTAAAAAAACACATCTTCTTTATACAGTTTCCAGTTGATGGGCA
>NW_004624867.1:2684671-2723006 GCF_000247695.1 Heterocephalus glaber
TAGATTCATTTAAAAATCAAAAGGACATGTAGGGGAAATTAATTAGTATTATATGGCATGATCTTTTCTACTAAATATGAATCAGAATATGCCCAACAAACAATATATTTTCAATGTTTCTACTGTATTAAGAAATTAATAACCTTGATATTAGCCATTCATTTGCACTCAATATTTTATAGTTTCAATAAATCAAATGCTTTATACTAAAGTTTAAAGACAAAATTGCGTGCACTTGGTTAAATGTTGTACTTTGATTTTTGCATTGGATGGAAACTCATGCTATTACTCATCTGAAAAGTACTTTCATAGGCATTTGAAGAACTCAATTCACATGAAACAGAAAGTACATCTCTTAAAAATAACTATGAATTCTTAAAATGAAAAGGAATGCTGCAACATTGTTTCTTTATTCTATTTTGTTTTATATTACAAATGCTGATCCATAAGCATTTATATTATATGTCTATATAAAATAGATTTGTATATATGCATATAGTATAAATGTATGTAATATAAATATAATATTTATATTATAGCATTTATATTATAGCATTTATTTTACAAATGCTGATTTCTTATTTTTTCTCATTGCTAGTTACCTAGTATGAAATGCACTGGGATACTATATTGTTTTTCCCTTAAGCATTGTGCAATGCTTTTGCTAATAGGTACAGTATTTAAATACATTCTGGCAGATTTAACAGGATAGTACTGCCACAACGAATGGAAATTAACATAATTGTTTCATAAATTACTCTAATTTTTAAAAATGAATCAGTTTCAGTCATCAAATAGTACTTGTTGCAAATAATATTGAATTGTTACTCTGATTTTACAGTGACATAATATGTATCACTAAATCAAATAACTTTGGGGGCCAAAAAAAGTTTCTATGTAATTGTCTTTCTGGGCATGTTTTTAGTTTTAAAAGGACTAAACACCAGTGAAGTATATCTCTACTTTCAATTTAACTGATATTATCTCTTTTGTATTTGTCTTAACCTTAACTTGGAAAGTTATTTGGTAGTCTTTCTGCATTCTTTTATAATTGTTTTTAAAAATACTGCCTATGTTTTAAACTCTATTTATAATTTCTAAAAATTAAATATTAAGTTTGATTTTCATAGAATTCATTTAAAACCTGGGCAAATTAATAACTTAAAGATAGGTGAAATATAAATTAATGCCACATCAATACTTACAATCCTATGCAAAATATGTTAGCATTAAGAAGGGTCATAAATGTATACCAAGGAAAAAAAAAATATATATATATATTTGGTACCGGGGATCAAACTCGTGTCCTTGCGCTTGCGCAGCAAGTGGCAAAACCACTGACCTAAATCCCTGGCCCCTACATTTTTTAAAGAATTGCAGGAGAAAAGGAAGGTACAATGTATGCATTAAAAGGCAGAACAGAGGAGGTTGCTAGAGCTACAGAAGTAATAAAAGAGACATTACAAGTACATTACCATGCCAAGAATTTGTAAGCCTAAATTCAAAGCCAGAAATACCGAGAAAAAATAGGTAATTACTTGCTCAACATAAAATTAAACTTTTAACTATCCTGTTAATGTTTAGTAAATTTCAGCAAAATTTATATAACTGCGTATTTAAAGAAAACAGGCTTATATCTTCATATGGGCAATCCATCTATCTTCAAAAAAATACTCATTCCAAGTATATATTATCTTTTGAAGAAAAAAGAAGATTCTTCTAAATTCAATTAATGGAATTAGCTTAATCTAATAGCAAAACTAGATGAATAATTATATCCTTTTCCTTCAATTATGTTTTTTTATTCATTAAGTTTATTGGTAGATCTCAGGTATACAATAGGATAACATTCATCATTGGGAACTTGAACCTTTATGTGATATATCTTGGTTTTATTTATTTATTTATTTATTTATATAATCTTTTTTTCCCCATGAAATTCCTCCTCACTCCAGAAAGAATGGCTGATATCAAGAATGGCTGGCATGTTTCTGGGGAAAAAGAAACCCTTCTCCATTGTTGGTGGGAGTGTAGACTGGTGCAACCACTGTGGAAATCAGTATGGAGATACCTCAAAAAAGTAGGATTAAAGGTCCCATTTGACCCAGCTATTCCCCTCTGGATGTCTTTGCAAAAGAATTAAAACAATCATAGCACAGCAACATATGCGCATCCATGTTTATAGCGGCACAGTTTGTAATCGCTAAAACCTGGAAACATTTTCCTTCAATTATTAAATTGCAAATTTGTAAAAGAAAAATAATCAAACCAACTGTCCCTGTAAAAATAATTCAAACTTTTAAATAATGATATACCTTATTTTTTTTTACAAAATAGTCACATTTTAATTGCTATACTAGTGTATCACTACTGATCCACAGTAATTTATCCTAAATAGAATAATAATAGTAATGTCCCCATTAAAATTATGAAGACACCCACCAATATCTCATTTTTAATATGATTTGTAGGCACTAGTCAATGAAATAAAGTAAGAAAAAGTAACTGATATGTGGGATTGGAAAGGATTAAATAATGCACTACGAACATTTTTAACAGTGAACTCTGAAGAATTTATAGACACTTTTGAAATAACAGGAGAGTTTAGCACGTAATCTGGATATCTAAGTAATATACAAGTTAGTAGCATTTTTTTGCATTCACAGTTTAAAGCCTAAAAAATATCTACTTAAACATTGCATACTATTAATTATAATAATTGGGTATAACAATTATATATGAATTAATCTATGTGAAATATGCAAAATATGTGAAAAGCTCTATAGGAAATGTTATCAAAAATTTTAAAAGATTTCTTTAAATCTTAAATAATTTTTACATATTTATATAGTTGAATGTATGAAATATTTCTATGTTCTAATTTAACATTATATATTTGCTTTTATATCACTGATGTCAACTTTTTCTAAATTAAGCTGTAGATGCAATATTATAATTATACTTTTAATACAGTCCTTGATAACATGGTTTTAAATTGTATATAACAGACTGAAGACCAAAAACAAAAAAAGCCAAGTGCATTAAGAAGAAAAGGAGAGGAATGAATTGTTCTAGCCAAACACAATGTGTGATTGTAAAATACAGTGAATGTTTGAATTTTAAAAATACTGTAAAAACACACTGCCATTAATCCCCATCAGCATCCTTCCCCTCACTCAGACGCACTTATCTTTCTTGCTATTTTGAGTTCTAAAGTTCTCTTTTATGAATATCTTTAGTTGACAGTCCACTGTATTATAGATATTTGAATATCATATGAAGTTATGAACTAAAAGTTTCCAAGAAATATATCCACATGTATGTAACACTTTAGTATATGAAAGATATTGTACATAAGACCATTTCTTATACTGCACATAGGAAAAAGAGGTGGTGTTTTATATATGGCGGATTTGAAAGTGGGTTATCAGGAAGAAACTAAGTAAAATCAGATTGCTAAATCAAATTAAACAGTCAACTCAAGATACCACTAAAATCATTAATGTAAATATTTTAAAGCTGTCAATAAAATATGTATGTATTTTAGACTTTTAGATTTGGCCATATTTTTAATTAAAATTATTTAAAATAATTTCAAAGTTTTAAATTTTAAGGTGTCTAATAAAACCATGTAATATTTTTAGGAATCGGATTGGGTTCAAAGAATATCATATGCAGGAGAGTTGGTTAAATGAAAGAATATAGGAAAACACCAGTAGTGACAAGCAATATAAAACACACTTTTATTATGAAACACAATAAAATATATCAGAATTAATACAATCCTTTGATCTTCATTATGTCCCAAGGAGCATGCTCAGGCTAGGCCAGCTTGAGTCCGACAAAGTTCTGTGAGAAAGCTACTCACACCATTTTGTATTGTCAAAGAGAAGATGGAATTAGGTCAGAAAACAAATGGTACAATGTGTGATTGCCATGTATAGTGAGTGCTTATATTAAAGATATTTACTTTAGCGTAGTGCAGTAACTAGAGGAGGAATTTTGGTCAAGAAAATATATTTTAAATGAATAGAAAAGTGACAACAAGATTATTCATAAATGAAAATCATCCAATATGAAGCTAATAACTGATAAAATAGAAGAAAGTAGAGAATCCTAAATCATTGTTCTTACCAAGAAGAATATGATATATTTAGAAATGGCAGGAATGTAGACAGCCCTAATCTATAATGTGTGACTCACAATGGTGCAAAATCAATATTCATATTGTAGAAAATGTGTGATGAATTTTAATCTTTCCTTGGGCTACCAGAATAGAATACATTATTGTTCTTTTTTTTTTTTTTTTTTTTTTTTTTGTGGTACCGGGGATCAAACTCAGGTCCTTGCACTTGTGCAGCAGGCAACGAAACCACTGAGCTAAATCCCCAGCCCGAGAATACATTATTGTTGCACAAGATGTTGGACAAGGGCCTGAACTGTAATCATACAGTTGACCATGTAGTCATGACATAAATAATCATTCATCTACATTGTAATTGATTATGAAGTTATGATGTCCAATAATTTATATCAATTAAATTTGCTTTCAAATTAAAATATTAATTTTCAACTTCTAGAAGTAACATTATCATATGCTGGGGGACATCTGTGGTTTTAGAAAAGACCATCCATTGTGTAGCTAGTGTAGCAAGTTATTAAACAAAATAAATAAATTTATGAATGTGGCACAGAAAGGCAATGAGCATTCTCTACTAATGGCCTAATTTTCTCAATAAAATACAATACATAGTGTTCAGAGTGAGCTGGAGACAGGTGGAAGAAGCTAAACATTTGGAGTAATATTTAGTTGAACATATGGATGGGAGATGTATTATTTTCTGCTGTCAAATTTTCACCCAAAACCTATTACAATGAATGAAAATTAAAATGTAAGTATTGTAGTTCTCTGGGCTTCCCCAGGAATTTTCTGCTCTGCGGTCATATGAGTGAATTAATTGAATTAAATCACAAACCTTGTTTTTCAGGAAAGATCATTCAAGAAAGGCAGTAGAGAATAGGAGCTTATTATTCAAATTAAAGAAAAGAATAATTACTACAATTCTGCAAGAAACAAACACCAGAACTAGGTTTAAAAACATTTTAGTTGATCAATGAAACTGCATTATTTATCAATACAGTACTCTGAAAGCCAATCAAGTAATTGCATTACCTCAGTTCTGAAAATTCACCAATAAGCATCTCCCACATATATTTAACTACACTATTTCCATTAAACTCACCCAGTCTTAAATTTATTGGCTTCTGAAAACCTAAAACCTCTGAATTCTTTTTCTTCCAATCCTACTTAAATTCTACAGTTTGCTTCATCCAGAGATAGTGTATTCTACAAGCACAGTTCTTTCTCTATTAGATACACTAAATCTAGATTTTTGTCTCAGATATTGAGCAATGTCTTCTTCTTTCCATGGAACAAGACAGTATAGAATATATTCAAGGAAGAGATATGATGGTTTAAGATGCCTAAATTGGGCAATGTGTACTGAGAAGATTCAAAGAGGTGCTCATCAATGCTAAGCAGGTAAAGTCAACAGAGTAAATATTAGATGGAAGGAGTAGTATTTTAGGAGATTACAAGAGAGTACAATGAAAGTGTGCGGGTTCTCGATTTGCCATCCACATCTGTAATTATAGTAAGTTGTATGAACTCTAGGTATGAGAGTCTAAGGTAGGGAAGAGAACCTGACCAGTAAAGTCAAAGAATTAAAGAAATTATTAGGAATGATATAAGAACCCCCTGTATGTTTAATGAAATTATCCATAATTTATACAGCAATTATAGCTGTAGTATGAGTATATTGAGCCACAGAATAAAGTGATTGAAAAAAAGAAAATAGTTTGGAAATTAATAAGCAATACCAATAATAATGTTTGATATGCAATGTAATTTGACAACATAGGTTTCAAAACTAAGGGTTTGTATCTGTCCATTGAGGATTAGGCAGGAAGATTACTTGGGCAATGACAAGAAGGAGCAGGGAATTTCATAATCTACATCCAAATTCAGTAGAACAAAATCAAGGGAAAAATGTTCAGGGAAGAAGTGAAACGTATTTTGAGTATTTCCTGTAATGGATTATGAGAGTTTCCAGAGCTGGGAAAGGTTAGGAGAATGGAGAAAGAATACAGTAATATATGGAGAATTTCAGGATTAAAATGTGAGAAATGAAGGTTCTCTCAGTTGTCTGATTTCTTTTCTGGTAACTGATATAAATGGGTATAAACAGTATAGTAGAAATGCTCTTGGTGAATTACAGGTACTACTGTGAACATTGTGTGAAAGAATAGGCCTGGGACTTCTCCCATATGTTAGGAATGGAAAGCCTTGGTCTCTAAGTACTAGATTTGCTGTTGCCCACTCTTGAGGAATGGGAAAGTTTACTTCATATTTTTCTTGTATTCTGTTGTGTAGTTAATCGTTTAGGGAGAGAGAGAAGTATTACTGTGAGCAAAAAGATTCCACCCACACCACCTCTGTTTTCTTTTTGTATGTCCTTATGGTGATTTCTATGGTATGTGAATACATTCTCAAAATATAACATAAAGCACTATCATCTTAGGGATTGGCATTGCTAGTGTATTCAACATAATTCTTCATATACCTCTTTAAACTTAGAAGTTTCTTTTTAATCTTTAAAGAACACATGATTTATTATTTTATTTTGTGGATCCCAAAGTCTTTTATCCTGAATGAGATAAACACACATACACACAGGCATGCATGCACACTACACAAATTTACACTTCTCCTTTATTTTCCTTTTCTCTTTAGTTTCTTTATTGTCCATGTATTTAGGAAACTATTGAATTTTGAGTATCATCTTCTGTTATAGAACTGAGTGTATCTTGTTCTAGATATTTCACTATTAATTCTATTCTAGCTTACCAGCAAGTAATTTGAGATTTGAAAATCATTTTAATTTTATTGAGTAGTTTTATACATTTTCCTATTGAGAAAAATGGTACCGCTTAAAATTATATCTTGACATTGTCTGATTATCACAAGTAAGAAAAATAATTTGTCTGCACAGTTAGGGGTCAGGATTGTATTGATTTTCTCCAGCAAGGAGCCCACATCTGGTGCAAGAGATGCAATTGGATTTACCATGGGAAGAAAACTTGTCATCCACTGTCATTCTCCAAAATTGATCAGTTTCTGCTCTTGCTAAACTGAAGAATTGAAGGGTTATCTGATTGAAATTGAAACCTATGAATCTAAAAATGTCTTCTAGTAGAACAAAATTTTGCAGCTTCCTAGGTAAGTTGGATGGATATTGATTTGCTGTTTTTGTTAGGAGTGAGAACACTGGTGTCTTCCACTTGACAGATTTTACCATATAGCCTTTCTTTCATAACACAGAAAACTACTGTGAAGATTCTGCAAGTTTATTAGTTATGAATTCTTATTAAACTTGCAAGAAATGAAAGCAATGCTATCTGACTATATTTTCAGATGTCTTTTTGTCTGTCTGTCTCTCCTCTCAACCCTAAAGAAGCATGTGTAATATAGAAATACTACACAGTTGAAAATGAATTATGTCATAATTCAGAAGAGATGTTGCCCAGAGTTTGAAATATTGGAATATTTTAATGAAATAATAAGATAGGAAAGATTTTTAAAGTGGATTTTGTATATATATAATTTTCTTTCTCAAGTTCTTCTCATCTTTCTGGTCTAAAAAGAACTGAAGAAGACTATGAAAGTTAGGTTGATAACAAGAAGACGGAGGATATGATAACATAATTCCTCTCCTGTTCCTTTCTGAGGCATCCTAGGATGAGGAGAACATATGCATAGGAATCTTATATACTCCAATGAAGTGTAGAATATTAAGCTCTTCATCCACTCCTACTCATAAATATTATGAAAAGTGATATTTGTAATTATTTCCAGGATTTCTTCATGTGTTATTGTCATTCCTGCTGAGAGCAGTAGCTCAAATCGATTCTTAGTCTTCTAGTTTTTCCTCTTAAAATCTTGAGATCTCTTCCACTCATGTAGGACTTTCCAGTGTAACTTTATTACAACCCACCCCCTCACTTAACAGTTCTGGAAGCTCTTTACTTTTTGCTAGATTTTCATTTTCTCACTAGTATGCATAGTGGGCTATGGCATCATATGAAATTTCATACATTTAATTATTCCATACTACAGTTCTTTTCTTTTAAGTATTTATGTATTAATGGCATTTTCAGGTTCCTTTCCATGTCTTCGGATCTGAATTTTGTAATTTTGCCTGGATATTTGAAAATAGAAACACAAGTAATGCCTTTTCATTATAGAAAATAAGTCATTATCATGCTTTTATCTAAGATTTAAGAAAGAAATCTCAGTGATTTCATACTTAGATGTGTTGTGTAAACAAACACATAATTAGAATACCACCAAACTAATGTGATTAAAATTAATGTAACACACCTGCAAACTGATTACCTAAATCAGTCTAAATTAAATGTCCAAGATATTTACATCAACATTAGCATAAAATCAAAATTTTAATGATGTAATACATTTATATTTTATTTTGTTTGCATAAAACAAATGATGCCTTTGAGTCTGTACGTCTCAAAATAGTTATTGGTACAATAAACTTTGTCAGTTTCTCTAAATGTGTAATGACTGTTTTTTTATTTCATATATAATTTGAAGTACTCATAACTACTGAGAAAAATTGTTAGCATTTACAGGAACATAAGAAGAATGACTTGCTTTTTGTTTAACATTTCCCAAGAAGGTGAAAACAAGTGTTGCAGAATGATAGAAAAATAGTAATATTCATAAATCGTGAACTGGCTCAGAGGAATGCACAGGATATGAATGATTTGTGTCTATTATTATCTTCAAACGATTCACTAAATGTTGACCTATTTTACTTCTTCTTCCATTCCTCCTTTGCTAAGCAACCAAAAAAACCTAGGAGGAAAAGATTTGTAGCATTTTTACATACATCATGCACGGTAATATACCCCAAAAGTACTCTAAATATTGAATAAAAATGTCTTTTTGTATTTTTGTTCTCTAAGATTTACAGAATTGTCACAACATTGTACACCACAATTTTCTATCAAAATATATTTTATAGACATTTTATTTCAGGAGGAATTTTCTCAGATAAGATCCAAAAGATTCAATTCTTTTAAATCTTTTAAATGGACATTCTACTGTGACAAATTGTTGTTGTCCATTCTATGACATCAGTCAGTAAGAATACCCATGATCAAAGTTTTTCTGTACCCATTCTTATACCTCATCTGTCTATTTCAGCCTCCCTGACAAACACTCTTTATTTATCCTGTTATATATTATTAATATTTCCCTCTTGTAGGGAAAAAACAAGCAAAAATTTAAAATTATGTTCTTTCTAATAATGTCTTCTTTAAAAATTAGTGAAAATCAAATTCAATTCTTACTTTTAGCCTAAATTTTATGCGAGGCTTTCTTATTCAATAATATAACCTTTAAAGACACCTCATGCAACATGATGAAAATGTGTAACAGGCTCTACATATCCAATTTTTTTCACTTTTCTGATGAAGATTAAAAATAATTTTGTATGAAATTATAAGCATTCAAAAATATCACAAGAAATGGCCACAAAACATATTAACAGTAGAGTGTTACTTTTTATTTTATTTTACTTTGTTATCTTTCAGAGGGGCGTGAAAAAGTCAACTTCCCTTGTTTACTAACAATGTCATCTTCAGAATGAAATTTCTGGCTATGTTTTGTAACACTCAGAAGTATTTAACGACTCTGTCTTTGTTTGCAGTAGATTATTGTATGTTTTAGAAATCAAGGGAATAATGGCACAGAAGAGTCACTAAAATGAAGGTGTCAGAAAATGTAGCATTTTATTTTGATACTGAAATTTAGCAACAATTTCAAAAGGCTTTAAAAGTGCATCTTCTTGCTTTGTTTTACCAAATGACCAGAACTATGGGTGTCACTGATGCACTCTTCATTCCCAATTTCATTCCATTGCTAAATCTACATTTATCTCTGATCACTAGCCAATGCTATTTCATATTCAATGTAGGAAGATAAAAACATGTTGTCTTGCAAGACAAATTTACCATTAGGGAACTCTCATTTATTATTATTTTTTTTTACATCTAGGCATAGTCCACTTTAACCTCAATTTTTACGGTAGTATGTCTACTTTTTAAATGTTTAAAATATTTTTGTAAATTCTAAGTCTAGAATTTTATATTTTCTTTGCTTTTCACCTTCTGACATCTCAAATACTGTTTTCATAGGGGACAAGCTAAGCTATTAGGAAAACTTTCACAATATCATTGACTATTCATAAGCAACTCTGCTTATCTTCCATGAATCAGACTCAATGTGAATGGATGAGGTCTGCATTCATCTTAACTTTTTACAGTGACTCAGTACCCAAGTCTCTCCTATGTACACAGCTCTACCATCCTCCAGAACATTGTTGTTTTCTGGCTAGTCCAATAAGTAACATTGTCTTTTGGAGATTCCTGTTAGATAAATGGAAGATAAAAAAGAAAATAAATCAATACCTAATACTCTGAGATATCATTAATATACATTACTTCTACTGCCAAAAGTAACAAGGGACACTAGTTAATAAAAAGGCACTGCAAAAATTTGTACCTCAACAACTAAAACACATAGAACACCTTTACCTTTTTAATGTACGTATTGGAAATTAACCCTTTCTTTGTGGTTTTTTTGGGTGTGCTATGCAAAGCAAGGTTATTATTTCTATAATACACAGTTTCTAAAACATAGCTGGCTTCTGTTTTGTTTGCTTTCAGTCAATATGATGTGCTACTGAAGGATGTAATACTCACATTTATATTATGCATTTGTTTCTAATCTGTATCCATTTGCTCTCCCTTACTTTAGTGAAAATTACCCTAAATCATTAAAGCAACATGCTGTATACTACAGCCTTAATTTTATATTTGGCAAGGGTGTCTCTCTTTTATCTTGGTGTAGCTGTCTTAAGCTTTCAAAGAGAAAATCCTTGAGGAACAGACATATACTTAAAACAGAGACCTACTCCTACTCTTGAAACAGGAATCTTTGCATTTCTGCAACTGTAGGATCTAGTTACTTCTTTTGCTGCTTACTAACTTAGGCAACTATTTGCCTGAACTCATTTCTTTCTTTTGTTACTTTGCTAAACCAGCAAAGAGAAAGCAATTTCTTGTAACATTCTAGATCTCTCTGATAATAAACTATTAATATATATCACCTACCATGTCATAACAAGGAAGAAATATATTGAATATTTTCTCATGTCATCAAAAATTTATACCAGTTTAGAAGTCTAATTCTAATTTACAATGTTGTGCTTTGCTGCAAACTTCAGAACTTCTCAGGCAATTTCAAATATTTATTTACTTTTATCATATTTCTTGATTTCCAGGATCAATTTCTCTGCCACATGAAGGAGTAACTATTAAATCAAAAAGCTACCAGTAAATGTTTGAATTCACAAAAATTTTATACTACCTCATCCCATTTTTCTCATTTTGGATAATGTGATTTCTTTCACTGTGGATTTCCAACACTCATTAAGGTAGAAATTCTAACCTCTGATCCACAGAATTCAGGAAGTTTCTAATACATTTTTACAAAGCATTGAGCTTAAAAGGTTTTCATAATAACACTAAGAAATAGTTTCCTTTCTTCTATGTTAAAATTTGCACATAAATGCTGTATTCTTCACTGCCATGAAGTTACAATTAAAAATTCTTAATGGTTAATATTATTAAAAATCACCTGAATAAATCAGAAAATACTACATTTATTAAATCTTAGCCCTGGATATGTATTCGTTTAACATTGTTGTGAGAAATGATCAATATACTTAAAGAAATTCTAATAAATATTAAGATATAATATTGTCTCTAAGTAAAACACTTGTGTGATTATTTTTGCATAAAACACTATTTTTATTTGAAAAACCAACTGAGCCTTCCAGGATCCAGTCTTGCTCATGAGAAGGATGGAAATGACCATTCCATCCTAATCACAAAAAATACACTGAGAAATCAATAATTTTTCTTAGATCTATGAGAGAAGTGAGGTGATAGGGTAATTTGATGGCCCCAAAATTGGAAAAACCAACAGTCCAAAAAGATAATAATTCACCTTGGGGAAACTAGTGCTGTGATAAAGAAAAATGAACTGTAACTGAAAAATTGCTCAAAGCTCCACTGTTGAAAAACTCTGAAGTATTACAAACTCCAGAGGATCTAGGCAAAGGGAGGACCTCCTCAAAGTCCTTGTGTGTTTTGCCTTGAGGTTCTAAATTACTATTACGGGGCTTGTACTTCTTCCTTTTACCAAGCACAGCATAGCTGGCAATCAACAAAAAAAGCACAAGGCATACATAAACACACAAAAAAGAAAATAGTTTGAAGAGACAGAGCAAACATCATAAATAGACATTTATGTCATAGATATTTAAACAATCAGGCAAAGAAATTAATATAGTGTAAATAATATGCTAGGGGTCTAATAAACAATAGATGACATAGATTTCAGGTAAGAACAAATAGGAAATGTAAACAGAGATGTGAAAGACATACTTAGACATGATCAAGAGGTATTTCATGTTTTACTGTAAATAAAACTATAGGACAGAGAAGAGAGTCTAAAATACACTTCAGAGTGTAACCTTAGCATGTGGAATTCAGAAAGTTTATCACATGTTGTTTTGAGGAATGATGTTTCCTGATGACCATCTGTGTGAGACCTGCCACTAAAAACCCCACCAAATTTTGTTTATATCATTCATATGTCATCTATCTATGGCTTATATAAAAAATACACATGGGTATTTATATATTCATACATACACATGCATGTACATGAGAGTGTGTGTGTCCTTGTGTTTGTGTATACCACCATAGCACTGTAGAGCCTGTTTCTCTGAGGTCTGAAAGAAATTTTTTTGTTGTTGTTTATTGTGTTCTTTTCTTTTTCTTTTTAATCAAGGTGCGGGTAACAGTCATTTGTGTTGGAGTGGCCAGATTCCTCCAGGGACTTGACTGCAGAACATTAGAGGATTGGTTCTTGAGAGTGTTAGTGTGGTCTCTTGTTTCTCATTAACCATGCCTTGGCTTTCTCTCTATTCCTTATGAAAGCAGGTTCTAAGCAGGAAAAGCGCTAGCAGAGATTCTAGAGTGACTACCTCTCAATTCCCTTGGATAAGAGAAAACAGCTTGGCTTGAACTCAGGATTCATGTCCTTGAAGTGTCATTCTGAGTAGATTGCATCATGGAAGTGGATGCAGGAGACAAACTCTAAAGTGAAAACTGAACCCACTGATTTCTATCTGCGTCTCCAGCTCAGTACCACAGTGCTTTACTTCAAGGGTATTTCATCTAGAGTAAGTATAGCTCTTCCTGGCCACTTTTGCTTTCCCTTATGTGGAATTTAACATTTTCCATACCTTTGTAAGCATCACCCTGCTTTCAGTGATCACCAGGGAAATGATATTCTTATATGCAACATATATCACTTTTTCTTTTCCATTCAGCCAATATAAAGCTTTTCATTAAGAGACTTAATCCACTTACATTGAAAGTTATAACATATAAAAGACCTTTTGTTTTGTTAAGTTTTTTAACCTACTTTTTCCTTTCTTCCTTTTTTATCAATGTTGTTTCTGAATCTCTATCTTGAGATGTTTTGATTATTTTCTGTTTTTCCTTTGTGTATTCACAGCTTATATGAGTTTATTGTTTTACACATTTCCATGAGTTCATGAGAGTAGTTTAACTTTCTTTTGTTCAGTTATATGACTCCTTGAAATGTTTTCTCCTTTCCAATTTTTTGGGGGGGATAAGGCTTGTTTGGTGGTGGTGAATTCTTTCAGTTCTTAATTGTTGCTAAAATAATTTATTTTTAATTTTTGAAGAATAATTTTGCTAAGTGTATTATTATTTCTTCACAGTGTTTATACTGATTATTCTTATTGTTGCTGTTCTTTTATTTTTAAGGCTCTGAATTGTCACCAATTCCCTTCTGACTTCAAAAGTTTCTGCTGAGAAATCTAACGGAGTTTCCTTAGACGTGTCTTAGAATGTTCTCTGTTTTTAAAAATTTTGTCTTTGTTTTGCATTTATCAAAGTTTAATTATAATATGTCTGATTTTTTTTAACCAGGAATTGAACTTAGGGCCTCACTCTTGCCAGGAAGGTGCTGCACCACTGAGTTACATCCCTTTTTTTTCAGGCTCCAGGATCTGAATGTCAACATCTTTCCTAAGGTTTAGGAAATTTTCAGCTATTTTTTTTCTTTTGTTCAGCTGGTTTTCTATACCTTCTCAAGAAACACCTGAAATCTCAATATTTATTTATTTAATAGTGTTCTATAAACATAGGCCTTCTTCTCTCTCTCTCTCTTTCTCTTTCTCCTCTTCCTACTACTCCTCTTCTCCTCCCGTCTTCTCTTTTTCTTCCTCATTGGCTGAGGAGTTGACAATTTCAATTGCTTATTTATAAATGTACTTCTGTAATGATATGTCTTGGTTCTTATTTTTTTCCCATGCCCCTACCCTCTCTTCAACCCTTCCACCCCTCATTTACAAAAGCTTTGTTTCCTTTTTTTCCTTCTTTTCTCTATTTTTTCTTTTCTTTCCTTTCCCCCACTCCCCTGCCTTCCACTTTGAATATTTTCTTCCCATTTCACAATATTTATTATATATTTTGTTCCTCATTTACACTTTCAGGTTATCACACCAGAGAAACAATGTGGTATTTACATGTATTTGTTCTATTTATTTACTTAAGAGTATGGTCTCAAGGTGCTTGCACGTAAGTATAAATGTCTCAAGTTTATCTTTCTTTATGGCTAAATAGTACTCCATTGTATAAAAACACTCCACATCTTTATCTATTCATCAGTTACTGGGCACTTGTACTTTTTCCAAGATTTAGGTATTACAAACTGTGCTACTATAAACATGGGTGTCCATATATCACTGTGGAATTCTTTCATTTCTTTGGACAAGGTACCCAGAAGGGGAATAGCTGGGTCAAATGGAACCTCTAGTTTTGGTTTTTGAGGAATCCCCACACTGATTTCCACAGTGGTTGCACCATTCTATACTTTCACCAAGAGTGGACAAGGGTTTCTTTTCCAAATATACCTGCTAGAATATGTTATTGGTTGATTTCTTTAAGGCAGCCACTCTTTCCGCAGTGAGATGTAATCACAGCATTGTTTCAATTTGTATCTCATGAATGACTAGTGATGTTGAATATTTTTTCATATATTTATTTGGTGTTTATACTTCTTCTTTGTCTAGAAACATCTGTTCATTTCAGATGCCCATTTTTGGATTGGGTCTTTAAATTTGATGGGTTTGATTTTTTTGAGTACTTTATATGTTCTACATAGTAGTCCTTTGTCTGAGGAACAGCTGGCAATTTTTTTTCCTACATTCTGGGTTGTCTCTTCATTCTGTTGGTGGTTTCTCTTGCTGTACAAAAGCTTTTTAATAAAATGAGATCTCAGCTGTTGATTCTTTGTGACAGTTCCCATGCAACTGAGGATTTATTCATAAAATTTTTTCCAACACCACTGTCTTTGAGGTTCTACCTATTTATCTTTAACCAGATTTAGTGTTTTATTTCAATATTTAGATCTTTGATCCATTTCACTTTTAGATTAGTGCATGGTGAAAGATATGGGTCTAGTTTTAATCTTTGGCAATTTGAAACCCAGTTTTTCCAGCACCATTTATTAAAGAAGTTATTATTCCTCAGGTAAGGATGTTTGGCTCTTTTGTCAAAGATGAAGTGGCTGAGTGTGTCTGGAGTTATTTCTGCATCTTCTAACCTGTTCTATTGATCCTCAGGTCTGCTTCTTTGTCAGTAACATTCTGTTTTTATCACAGTAGCTCTATAGTATATCTTCAAGTTGGGAATTGTGATATCTCTGCCTTGCCTTTGTTGTCTAGAAATCCCTTTGCTGTTCTAAGTCTCTTCTTATTCCAAATGAATTTTTGGATTGCTTTCTCTAATTCTGTGAGACATGCTGTTGCAATTTCTATCAGGATTGCATTAAATCTATATAACAGCTTTGGAAGTATGGTCTTTTTCACTATATTAGATCTTCCTACCCAAGAATAAGGGATATCTTTCTGTTTTCTGGTTTTCTTCTATCTGTTTTTTCAGAGTGTTGTAGTTTTCAAAGTAGAGGTCTTTTACTTCCTCTGTTAGATTGACTCCTAGGTTTTTCATTTTTGGGGGATGCTATTGTGAAAGGAGTTGTTTCCAAAATTCCTCTCTCATTGAGTCAGTTATTCATGTATAGGAAAGCAATTGATTTCTGAGTGTTGACCTTGAATCCCAGCTACTCTAATGAATTTGGTTATTAACTCTAGAAGGCATTTGGTGGAACTTTTCAGGTCTCCTCTATGGATGTTATTGTGAAAGGAATTGTTTCCTCAATTTCTCTCTCAGTGAGTTTGTTATCTATGTACAAGAAGACTACTGATTTTTTTTTTTTAGTGTTGGTTTTGTATGCTGCTACTCTCCAGAATCAGGCAATTAAATCTAGAAGTCTTTTGGTGGAGTTTTTTGGGTCTTCTATGTAGAGTATCATGTTTTCAGCAAATAATGTCAGTTTAACTCCTTCCTTTCCTATGATTCTTCCTTTTATTTCTTTTTCTTGTCTAATTGCTGTGACTAATGTTTCCAGAACTATACTGAACAGGAGTGGTGATAGTGGACATCCTTGTCTTGTTTCTCATTTTAGTGTAAAGGAAGTTTTTGACCATTTAGTATCATGTTGGCTCTTGGCTTTTCATGGACAGCCTTGATCAGTTTGAGATAAAGACTACCTATTCAAATTTTCTGTAGGTTTTTATCATGAATGAGTGTTGGACTTTGTCAAATGCTTTTTCAACATCCATTGAGATGATCATATGGTTTTTGACCTTGGCTCTGTTAATATAGTGTATTACATTTATTGATTTATGTATGTTGAACTATCCTTGTATCCCTGGGATGAATGCCACTTGGTCAAGTTGTATGATCTTTTTGATGACCCTCTGTATTCTGTATGACTGTATCTTCTTGAGGATTTTTGCATCTATGTTCATTAGGGAGATTGGCAATAGTTTTGTTTTGTTTTGTTTTGAGGTTTTTTTGGTTGGGTATTTCCCTGCTTTTGGAATCAAAGTAACACTTGCTTCCTTGAATTAATTTGAAAGTACTGCTTCCCTTTCAATTTCATTGAAAAGTTTAAAGAGTACTGGCGATAATTCTTCTCTAAATGTCTTATAGAATTCAGCAGAGAAGCCATCAGGACTTGGGTTTTGCTTTGTTGGTAAAAATTTAATTATATTTTCAATATCACTTATTATAATTGGGGAGATTATACTTTTTATATCTTCTTTGTTGAAATTTGGTAATTCATATGTATCTAGGAATCTGTCCATTTCTTCTGTGTTTTCCATTTTATTGGAGTACAGTTTCTTGAAATAGGTATTTTTTTATTAATATTATTGGTACATTTAAGGTATACAGTATAATGACATTCATCATTGGAAATTTGCACCTTTACATAATCCATCATTGGTTCTTATTTTTCACCCTTGCCCTGCCCTCCCTTTTACCCCTCCACCTCTCCTTAATTCCAAAGGCTTTGTTTCTATTTTTATCTCTTATTAATTTCATTCCCTTCTGTCTTTTCCCCTACCCCTCCCACTTCCCCTTCCACCTTGCACCTTTTCTTCCTATTTCACATTATCTATTATACCTTTTAGTCCTTATTTACACTTTCAGTTTCTCACACTAGAGAAACTATTTGGTATTTGCACATGTGTGTCCTATTATTTCACTTAAAGAGTATCATCTCAATGTGGATCCATTTAGCAATAAATATCGCTAATTTCTTGTTTTGATGGCTGAGTAGTACTCCATTTTATTCTTTAAAATCCCACATTTTCTTTATCCAGTCTCCAGTTGATGGGCATTTGGAGTGTTTTCAAGTTTTAGCTATCACAAACTGTGCTACTATGAACATGGGTGCAGATATATCACTGTGGTATGATTCTTTTAATTCTTTGGGGAAGATACCCAGCAGGGGAATAGCTGGGTCAAATGGAACCTCTAGTTTTGGTTTTTGAGGAATCCCCACACTGATTTCCACAGTGGTTGCACCAGTCTACACTCCCACCAGCAGTGGAGCAGTGTTCATCTTTCATGCCAGCATTTGTTATTGGTTGATTTCATGATAGCAGCCATTCTTTCTGGTGTGAGGTGGAATCTCAGTGTTGCTTTCATTTGCATCTCTTGAAGTAGGTATTGATGATCCTCTGGATTTCTGCTGAGTCTGTTGTGACTTCACCTTTTTCATTCCTAAATGCATGGATTTGAGCCTTTCTTTCTTTCTTTCTTTTTCTTTCTTTCTTTCTTTTTTTTTTTGATAAGGTTGGCTAAGGGTTTATTTATTCTTTCAAAAAACTAACTCTTCAATTCATTGATTTTTTTTGTATTGTTCTCTTAGTCTCCATTGCACTGATTTATGCTTTGATCTTTATAATTTCCTCCCTCGTATGAGCTTTGAGTTTGTCTTGCTCTTCTTCTTCTAGGAGATTGAGGATCAGCATTATGTTGTTTATTTGAGCTCTCTGTTTTCCTAGTATGGGTGTTCACTGCTATGAATTTCCCTCATAGAACTGCTTTCAATGTGTCCCATACATTCCTGTATGTTGTATTGGGATTATCATTTAAGTGTAGAAACTAACTTCTTCTTTAATTTCCCCTGTGACCCATTGGTTGTTCAGGATGGTGTTATTCAATTTCTATGTGTTTGTGAAGTTCTTTTGGTTTCTTTTGCTATTGATCTCAGATTCAATTGTGCTATACTCTGACAATATATGGGGATAATTTCAATTCCTTTACATTTACTTAATCATGTTCTATGAGCTAGCATGTGGTCTATTTTGGAGAATGAAACATGTGCAGCTGAGAAGAATGTGTATTCTGATTTTGTGGGATGGAACACTGTGTAGACATCTCTTAACTCCATTTGGTCAAAATTTTGGTTCAGTTCCAACATTTTGTTGCTGATTTTTTGTTTGGGATCTGTCTATTTGTGACAGTGGGGTATTGAGGTTACCTAATACAATTGTATAAGTGCTTATTTGGTTATTCATGTCCATTAATACTGAAATAAAATATTTCATTGGGTACAGTACTATTTGGTGGATATATATTCATGAATGTCATCTCTTTCTCTTGGATTGTTCCCTTTACGGGATGTAGTGTCCTTCTTTGACTTTCTTAATCAGTGTTGGTTTGAAATCCCCTTGATCTGCAAAGAGGATAGCTACTCCTCCTTTTTATTGGGTTCCTGTCACAATGGAGTATTGTTTGCCACCCTTTAACTTTCAGTCTATGAGTTTCTTTTTGAATTGTGTTTCTTGTATGCAGAATATTATTGGGTCTTGCTTTTTGACCCATTCTGCCAGTCTACTTCTTTTGATTGGTGAATTGAGACCATTAACATTGATGGTTATAACTGATATATAATGATGTATCCTTTTCATGACTTTTGCTTTTGTTGCATTCTCCCTGTTTTCATTTTATTTTTTTCGTCCCTGATGGATTAATTCTGCTGAGCTTCCTGGGGTTGTTATCCTTGTTGTCTTTTCCTGGGATATTGTTTTAAATTTTTGTAGTGCTGGTTTGGTATTCATGAAGTTCATAAAGTGCTCTTTGTCATGAAAATATTTTATTTCTCCATCAATTTTGAAAGATAGTTTTGCAGGGTACATCAATCTTGGTTAGAGGTTGTTTTCCTTTAGGGCTTGAAATACATCACTTCACACTATTCTTGCCTTGTGTGTTTGTGTTGAGAAGTCTGCTATGATTCTGATGGGCTTTCCTTTGTATTTGATTTCTTTCTTTTCTCTAACTGCTTATAGAATTTTGTTCTTCTGTAGGGTTTCTGGAATTTTTACTATTATATGCCTACGTGTAAATTTTTTTTTGATCACAGCTTGTTGGAGTCCTATATGCCTCATTTATCTCTATGTCAAGTTCTTTTCCCCTATTTTTCTACCTTTACTTCTGTGAACAGTTTTTTATGTCATCTACCCTCTCTCCTGTTTCTTCCTTGACTCCAATCACTCTCATGTTATTCTTCTTTGCGTCGTCTAGCAGCTGCTGGATTGATTCCTCATGATCCCTTATTATTTTTTAGAATTTTTTCTTTTCCTGGTCACCAATTGCAATCCTATTTTCTATATCTGAAATTCTATCCTCAGATTGGCTCATTCTGCTGCACAAACATTCAATGGAGTTTTTAATCTTCTTGAAATAAGTTTGCACCTGTTTTATGGATTCCATTTGTTTCCTATGTTGGGATTCCATCATGTTCCCCACTTCCTCTATTTTTTTGTCTGTGCCCACTCTAGATTTATTAATCATATCTTGTTCTATGGGCACAATCTCCACTGTTATTTGAGAAATTATTTCTGATTTCATTTTTTCCAGGTCTTCTTTCATTGCCAGTTCTGGGAGTCCAGGTGGTTGAGCATCAGATTGTTCCATTTCTTTGCCCTTTGGGGTTGCCTTAGGTGATCTGGAAGTCTGATTTTGAGACTTATTTACATGTCTTCTCATTTCAACAGATGCAGACTGCTGTGTCTTTGTTGAGGTGACATTTTGCTCACCCAGTCCTCTTGAATTCTCACAGAGCAGCCTTTACTCTGCTGCTCACCAAAACACCAATCCCTGGGTTCAGAGTGGTGGCCCTCTGGATCCCTGAGCTGACCTGTTGTTTGAGTGGGCTTCTGGCTGGGGCCTGTGCACACTTGGGATGGTATCTAGGTGTGCTTCTTGCTGGAGCCCCTATATAGCTGTTGTCTGGGAGCACCTTTGGTTGGGGTCTAGGCACTCCAGTTCTTGTTTTGTGCACAGGCTTTGGCTAGGGTCACTAAGCACTCGTTAGTGGTATAGGGCAAGCCTCTGGCTATTGCTTGTGTGCCTGTACAGCTTTTCTTCAGGTACATCCCTGGCTGTGGTAGATAGTATGGTGGGTCTCTGGTGGAAGCCTGCAAGCCCATGCAGCTCCTCTCTGGGTGAGCCCCAGCCTGGGTGGGTGCACAGGAGCCTCTGGGTTTGGGGAGGACCCCTGACTGGGATCTGCCTGCAGCTGCACTGATCTGGCCCACACAGCTGATCCCTGGGCAGTCTGATGGATATATATTTTGATTATTATCTCTTCCACTTGGATTGCTCCTTTTGCAAGGATGTAGTGACCTTCTTTGTCTCTCTTAATTAGTCTTAGCTTGAAATCCACTTTGTCTGCACATACAATAGCTGCCCCTGATTTTTTCCAGTGTCCTTTCTCATGAAGTACTGTTTTGCATCCTTTGAGCTTCATTCTATGAATTTCTTTTTGAATTAAGTGTGAGTTTTTTTTATGCAGCATATTGTTAGATCTTGCTTCTTAATACATTCTACCAATCTTTTTCTTTTGATTGATGAATTGAGACCATTAACATTGATGGTTATAATTGATATGAACTGATTTATCTTTGTCATGTGATTTCCCTGTTCTTGACTCCCCTTTTTTGCCCCTTATTTAATTTGTTGCCTTGCCTGATGCATTCATTCTGTTCGGGTTATGTAGTTGTAATTCTCATCTCTTTCTAGAATATCTTTTGAAACATTTTGGAGTGCTGGTTTGGCATTAACAAAGTTCCTTAGGCATTCTTTCCTATGAAAGTATCTTATTTTTCCATCAATTTTGAAAGATAGCTTTCTGAGATACATCAATCTGGGTTGGAGGTTGTTTTCTTTTAGGGCTTGAAATACTGTACTCCAAGCTCTCCTTGACTTGAGGGTTCATAATGAGAAGTTTGCTGTGATTTTGATGCACTTTCCTTGACTTGTGATTTGTTTCAACTTTTAATATTTTTTCTTTTGTTGAATTTCTGGAATCTTAACTATTATAAGCCTAGGTATAGATGTTTTTTATCTTGGCCAAATGTAATTCTATATTTCTCACTTATCTTTATTTCAAATTCTTTTTCCCTCTTTTGGGAAGTTTTCTTATATTTTTATGTCATTTGTACTATCTCTTACTATTTCATTGACTCTGATCAATCTTAAGTTATTCTTCTTTTCATCATCTAACAGCTGTTGGATTGATTTCTTATAGTCCCTTGCTATTTTTAAGAAATCTTTGCTTTCATGTTCTGTAACCATAATCCTCTTTCCTATATCTGATATTCAGTCCTCATATTTGCTCATTCTTCTGCATATACTTTTAATAGAATTTTTATTCCCTTGGATATATACTTGAATGTGTTTCATGGATTTCATTTCTCTTCTATGCTTTGTGTTCATGATTTTCATCATTTTCCTAAGCTCCTCTAATTTTTTTTATCTATATCTGCAATAGAATCACTAATTCTATCTTTCATTATGATCACCATCTCTGAGAAATTATTTCTGATTTGAATTTTTTCTAGAACCTCTTTAATCTACTTTGTTATTTCCACTGTTACCACTTCAGGGAATCCAGGTGGATGACTTTTGGATTGTTCCACCACATTGTCCCCTGGGTTTGCCTTTGGTAATCTGGAAGTCTGGGTTTGCATCTTGTTTAGTGTCTTCTCATTTCTATGTTTTTGCTTTTGTTGTTTTGGTTTAATTCCTTAGTTAATGCATGTAGATTGCTTATGGTGAGCAATTTTACTGCTAGTATTTAGAACATTTAGGAGATAACTACTTCTCAGAGGTGTTTCCCAGGTATAGCTGGATTTTGGATTTTCAGTCTGTTCCAAGATCCTATCTCTTCAGTTTATTGGGAATAAGAAGTAACTGCCTGCTTGGCCTAGCACTTGGTTCTTTGTCACTGATCTGCCCATAGTATATATAGTGACCTTTAGGCAATCTCAGTCTTGGTATACCAGAAAGAACAACTGATTAGAACTATTATATCACCTTGGCTAAAGTAGTACAATCATCAATAACAACAGTATCAAACACAGCTTAGAAAATGGCACACTGGTAACTACTAATTTGCCACTTTTAATTTTTAAAGGGACTAGATTTGTGGTTATATAACAAAATCTAAAACAAACCAGAAAAAAATTTAATAAGTCCTCAATATAGCAAATTTACCCTACCAGAAGAAAATTTAAAAGGAGTTAGAGGGGGAGAATAGAGAAATAGAAGAGGAAAAGATTAGAAGTAAGGCTAGAGGACAAATGAAGATCATGGAAACTTTGAGAAACTTGTGAAGAAGACAGGAGGGAAAGAGAGAAAGAAGAAATAATAATAAGCATAGAACAAAACAACAATTAAAAAACTAGAAACCATGTTCATGTTCCTATAAAAATAAGAACCAACAATCAAAAACAAAACAAAACAAAAACAGAAGCAAGAAAAGAGAGAAAGAAAGAAAAAGAAAATAGAAAAAAAGAAGAACAAAATGTTCAATTCAAGGCATGTCTTGCTGTCCCTGGTAAATACATGGGCAGTGTACAGATCTGAGGTGCTTAATTCCAGCAAGCCAGCTGTAGCTTAATGGGGTAGTTGATAATCCCAGCAAGCCCGCACCTTTAATTCCATGAAGTTCAGGCTGCTTTCTGTCTGTAAGGCTGAAACTGAACCTGTGGAATCTCCAACAGTTTGCTCATCCCCTACTGGCTCAAACTGAGCTCCCTGACCTCCCGTGGGTTTAAACTCCAACACTGGCACTCGAAGCCACCATATGAAGCCATCCTGCAGCTGCTCTGAGTTCTGAGCTCAGTTGGCCCCTCTCCAAGATGGCTACCTGCCAGATTGCTCTGTCCTGGGGGATGGCCAATCCCCAACAACTCACCAAACGCTCCACTCCACTATGTCCACTGCTCCATTTCACTGGTGTGTTTCTCTCTGGAGGTCTCTGGGGTCTCCAGTAGTCACAATTCATCTGCAGGTTTGAGCTATCTTTCCCTGCAGTGAGTCTGGGCTCAGGTAGGAGGTGCTGCCTGTTACTTCCTTCTTTGTTAGGGACTCTCTCTTTGCTCTCCCCATGGGCTTTAATTCTTGCTTCAGATCCTTCCTGCATCATGTGGACCCCCTTCTCTCCTTCTTCTCTTCCTTTCCTTGCTTTATTCCAGTACCTGGATACCAAACCTCAGAGAGTCCTTCTTTGTACTGCTCACTTCTCTGAACTCTCTCTTTGCATATTCTTAATGCCCTAATTCTCCTTTAACTCACTTGAGAGGATTGTCCAGATATTATCTAGGAAACTAAAGGAATCCACACAATTGTGTGAGTGTTCATGACTAATGTGAAAACCCTCTTATTTTTCGGAAGCAAAACATTTATTGGTACATTTTAGATATACATAATGATAACATTCATCATAGAGAATTTTTACCTGTACATCATATATCTTGCTTCTTTTTTTTCCCCATTCCCCTCCACTACTTTTTCATCCTTATGAGGATAGGTGAATATTTTAACCTTATCTATCTAGGTTTCTTCCTTTGATTTTAACTCCTGAATTACTTGGCATCAATTAATTTTGAATTGTATAACCTAAACTGACATTTTCAGTACATGATTGTTTAATATTTGCTTCAATTGTGTTCATTTTTAGCTTACAGTAGTATAAGATTTGGATTTCTGATAGAAGAGTCCTTTCTTATTTGGCATATTTTTAACAGTTTCTATTTTGGGCAAAACCAATTCACAGATAATATACTATTTGGATGCTAGTTGGTTCACACTGATTGGTTTATTTTGTGGCTTGGCAGAATAAATGAAGATTTTACTATAAGAAATGAACCAACCAAACATCTAGGCTAAATAGTTAAAGATAGGTTTAAAAATAATAACAATTTTAAAATATTGCCTACCTAAAATAATATATGTAGGAAAAAACTAATGATACTATTTTATTTTTTAATTAAATTGTTCTATGTAAATTTTATATCAAAGTATGTAGAAATAATAGTAATTCAGCCAGGGGAATTTTCAAAAACTGAACACGATATTTTAAGCATCCAAGTCAATATATCAGTATCACCAGAATGGCAGAAACTTCTATGTACATTTTCTGGTTTTTAAAATTATGATTATGTCTTCCAGAATAATTGCTATCTGGAATTCTAACATCATAAACTGTTTTTGTTTTCAGACTTCACCTGAGTGATGTTTGCTTACCATTATATTTGTGAGTAAAATCCATGTTGATGAATAAAGTTATAGTTTCTCATTCTCAATTTTTGTGAATGCTGAAAATCACTGCTGTGACTGTTTCAATAGTTTATTTTAGCAGATATTTAGATTTCTGCTGACTATGAAACTGAGGATAAAATTCTAGGTCAGAGTAGATCAGTAATGATTTCATCTCTTTACTATTCAATTTGCAGCATCTGTTTTGAAGCTACATATTCTCAACAATATGTGGCTTTGTTAGTCAAGTATGTACTTATATCACATTGTGATTTTAATTTGTATCTCTTTAAGCAATAATAAAGGTATATCCATTTCTATGTATCATTTAGCTATTTAAATATCCTCTCTTATGTAAAGTAACTGCTGTTTTTCTGCCTTTTATGCTACCAAACCAACTACCTTACCCTTACTAGTTAGAGCATTTTATAAAAATATTTGGACATAATTTTTTTGTCACACCAGCACTGTAAACACCTTTTCTCACTGTGTGCATTATTTTTACACTATCATTGAAATATTATGGCGAAAAGAAATTCTAATTATTAATATAGTCTATTTTTGTCTTTTATGGTTGACTTTGTGCCCCATTTGAGAATTCTTTGTTCAAACTTTATCAACCATATTTTTGTATAGTTGCTTTTAAAATTAGAAAAAAAAAGCAAATAAATAATTGGAACTGTAAAACTTTATGATGTAATTTAAAAACCTGTGTATCTTCTCAAATTTTTAGTAAAAAGTATTTTAAAGGCTCAGTGTGATGAAATATTTCAATTTAAAACAAAAATCACTTGCAGCAGCTCTTATTTGAGAAGTAGACTAGTACATTTGAAGAACAGAGAGAATTAAAGCCTGGAAATAAGGCAGAACTGGGAGGTGATAGGAAATACACTAGAGTGGTAATAAAGATGAATCCAGAATCTACGTAAAAAACGAACTTTAAATATCATTTAAAGATATGAAGCCAATAAAATTTCATGATCATTTGTTTTACTTGTTTCATTTATTTTAGAAAGATAAATTTCACTTTATCTGTGGATTAAACAAAAAAGGAACAGAAAATGGCATAAACAACCAGTTAGTAGGCGCTTAATCTAATTCAATTAAGACAAATAAATGTATCTTTAATTTGATGATTTTGATTATTTTGGTGAAAGCAAAAATTTGTTCAATTAAATGATTTAGGAATATATATGTTGAAAAAATTAATGGGAACATAGAAACCCAACATGGCTTTTTATGAGTAAAAAAATATAATTATTTCCAAGACTTTTGCAAAATCAGTTGGCTTTGGGCCACAGTAGAGGAGAAAGTATATTTTTATAAATTTGGGAGACAGGAGACTCTTTAATGAATCAAATTGTATTTTCCTACCTACTTACTTATCCTTGAACACATATGTAAGAAATGTGTGAATAAATTTGAAAATTGTTTATAGAACCTGATTTCAATACACCAAATTATTGAAGATTTTACTATGAATAAGTAATGGAAATCTTGACTAGGTTTTAAATGAATTCATAGATGCCCGGGGTTTTCTTTCTTAGCTATTCTTGTAGGTTATTCACTTGTTGTATTTGGTATTGATCAATAGTAATTAGAGAGAATGAAGCATTCACCTCTTGCTTCAAAATTATAGAAATGAAGATGCTTGTGCCCGATGCTTTCTCTTTCTGTCTTCATACTCTTCAAATTTAAACAGAAAGTTTCCCATTTGCCATACAAAAGAGAAAAATCACTAAATTCATAGTGATATGAAAAGAGAAATCGACAATGAAGCACAGCACATCTATGTGTCTTAAACTAGATGATTGTGTGAGAGATAAGATTCTTCTCATTAAATCCATTTTCTGATCACTTCCAACTACTTTAGATAGACTACTTTTAGAATTCTATGCAAAATATTGAGTATATATGGGTTTTTTCCAGTAAATTATAATTTTGATTAGAGTTTCAGACTCCAACATGATTAATAATTGTTGTTATAAAGTCAAAATTATGCAAGGTATTAGAAATTGATTCATGTATAGATTATTTAAATCTACAAATCTCTGGATAGACTATAAAAAATCAACAGAACAACAAAACTTGGTGACAAACTATTCAGTATAGCAATTTTTCTTCTCTACTTTAGCAATATGTAAATGAGCTTGGGTTTTTATGAGAGCAAATACAAAATCCACAGACTTTCTTCTCCTGGACACAGATGGTTGCTTAATGAACTTGGAACTGGCATTACCACAGGTGCAAGGAGTCTAGGAATGCTTAATTGCTTGTTCTTGCAAAGCCCTGGCTTGCTAAATCCAATATGCTTTACTTGTATGTGTCACTTAGAGAGCCTTGTGTATTTGTGAGTACCATATCTCTTCCACCTATGTGTGTCAACATGTCTTGACAATAAGACTGTTCTTGGGCATTGACAGTGGTAAAAAAAAATTGCAACACCAAAGTACAGAATTGACTGGTTAACAACGGAGCTCAGCTTTTTACTGCTTATTCTGTTTCTCATCCTACTAAAATCTAGTAGCTGAAATGCCTTTGTAGAATTATTTTTAAATTTAGTTTTATAATATCACTTTTTCAATCAATGTTGATGGATAAATTCGTTATTACACTTTTAAATCTATGTATTCCAGTTGATTTTGTTTATGGCAGTCTATTTTGGATAATTGAAATCACTACTTAAAAATTTAAACAAGCATCAGAGAAATTTAACATTTACTATTTCCATACATATATATGAAACTATAAACACAGTCCACTAAAGCTTTAGTATAGCTTCAGGAGCCAAGACACACTAAAGAAGTGAAATTAAAACACAAAATAAGAAAAATGATTTGGTTTTGCAATAGAATTTTTGCTATTAACAACATGTAAAGATTTAATCCCAAAATATCAAAAATTGCAATTTTGTGGTAACCTAAGTAATATACATCCTGGTGCAATGTATGTATTCATCACATATGCTTCTGAATATCCTAAATAATGTGGATTATGATAAGCAACATACATTAAGTAAAAGTACTCTTGATTATAATCTGGTTAAACATGTTAAAAAGAGCTCAAGAAATTAATAAATGAATTTGTGCAAAAATTGTAATGTAATTGCCAGATGGAATTATATTATGGGAAAATAAGATTTTCTTCTTAATGGGAATTTTCATTTATGACAAAGAACAGATTTAGCTGATCAACAGGGGTGCCTTTGGATAAAACACAGATATAGCATAAATAAATGTGTTGCTTTACAAGTGTTTTAGTTTTAATGCCTACAGGTAGACAATTTTGTACCCCATTTAAGTATTCATGTTTTTAAAAATGTCGCAAACTTTTCAAGACTTTGTCAATATTTGCAAAGTTTTTTAGCCAGTTTCAAACATCCACATAGAAAAATAAATTAGGATGAAAACAATTTGAGGAACTTTTTAAAAATCTAGAATAGTGACGATTAGGAAAAAAAGTGGAGAGAGTTATGGAAGTTATTGAGAAACATAAGAAAAGAACCAAACCATTAAAAATATGAACAAAGCCAAAATAAGTTGTAGTTCTAAATGATTATAAATTTGTTTTAGTATTCTGAAGGAAAGAATTGAGTTAAAAATGTGTGCTATGCTATTACAGTACACTATTTATAATATAACATAGTATGCTATTATTATTCATACTATTATTATTTTCTAACCTATACTGTACTCTTATTTATACTATATTATTACTGTACATAATAATATCATACTAGATTGTTATTATTGTACTATACTATATTATTGTTTAAACTACTCCATCATTATTGTCTAATCTTTTTCCTTTTAAAATTTATTTTACTTCAAATGAAATTCCTGACTACCATTAGCATCCTTTCTTTTTTGTTTCACATAGTTTTAAATATACTGTTGATATGTTTGTCTTTATTTTCCTGCACATGAGTACATATACTCCTACCTAGATATTAATATATACACATACACAAAAAATGAAGATGATCAAGCTTTATATTATTTTGTAAGCAATAACTTAATTTACTCTCTTTATCTAGAATCTTTCTATTTTTATTCAGAATTTTACTATTTTTATCCAAAATTATATTTAATATCTGCTTTTGCTTTAGTGTGAAAGTGTTCATTTCTCTTGGTTTCTACATAATACTCTATCAAAAACACATATAAATTATTTCATCATAATCTGTAATGATAGGGAATGTTTACTGCCAAGGTTTGATAACAGAAGTGATAAGATGACACATATTCAAATGTGTCAACTAGTATTCTTTTTTGCAAGGTTTATCTGCAAATTGTTATATATTTTAAAATTTTCAAATATCACTTGAAATCAAAGCTGAAGTATTATTTTCTAAAAGACAGGAATCTTTTAAGAAGGTAATGTAATTATAAAGCAAAGAAAAATATTAGTGTAACTAATGACAAAATAATAAAAATATAAAAATCTGAGGCAGTCTACTTATTTATATACAAATAGCTACCATAATGAATGGTTGGTTTTAATTTCAAATAAAATTACATAAAAATACAAAGTAAGAAGAATATTAAAGAATAAATATATGCATATCATTGTATCCATAAATAAATATATAAAATATAAATATGCAAAAAACAATTAAAGACTAAAATAAATCTCTGACGGTAAAGTAATTTTAAAAACATTAAAATTTCATATAGAAAAAAATTTAAAAATAGCTTTATAACAACTGCTTGTCATTAAAACAAAAAATTAAGCTAATAGCAAGAAATAGAAGAGCCAGGAAAGGTGGTGCATATCTGTAATCTCAGCACTCATGGAGGCTGAGGCAGAAAGATTTCAAATTCAAGCCCAGCAGGGGGTAGTTTAGCAATTTAGCAATATTTAGCCTCAGATAAATAAAAATAAAAACAGAAAAGAAAAGAGTTGGCAAAATTTCTTGTATGAGAATATTTTGGAAGTAACATAAATAGCAAATCATTTTTGAGTTAGCAGTTTTGGAGAATAAGGTAGCAATTTGGATGCCAGTATAAGGCCTACAAATTTAGATAGTTTATATTAGTAAGATGAAAAATTGTGCTATATTTTTAATAATCTCACAGCTAAACTTTGAAAACTAGAAAAAAGTCAACATAAAAAATAGCTTTAAAGATCCCTATTTAAAATAAAACCAGTGAATGACAATAAAAATGGTAATTCATGTTTTGTACACTGTACAATCTCAAATAAGGTTATATCTTGAGTTCAATTATTGTTAGACCAAGTGACTATGTTAACTTTATAATAAAATATTGTGAAGAATGACCATCTAATTTTCAAATAATAATTAGAATATAATACAAATATAAATATAATACAAATATAAATGCTAGCTATACAGCCTTACATATGAATACTTCCTAAATTTGGGAAAAAGAAAACATTTCTCTGTTAAGGAAACATTCTATAGCAAATAATATTTGCTAGAATTAAGTGGACCAAAAAATAAACCTTAAAAATTCATTAAGCTACTTTAAATAATAAAGATAGATAAACTTTAAGAAGGTGAATAATATATGTGTTCATTTTGTCATTAAATGATAGTCTATACAAAATTATCATAATAAAACAGATTAATATTATATGCTATTACAACCACATATGTTTCTGAATATACATATATACATGCCTAAAATTAAAATTTATATTGCAGAAGTCACATATATATGAGCTAATTATTAACTAATATATAAACAACATATTTTCAATCTGTGATGTATGATTATATTCAAGTGATAGCTTTAGCACATTCAAATTATGTGTTTAAAGTACTGAAAATTAGTGATTTTTCTTCAATATAAAAATGAGTCTAAGATGAGCCTCTTTTTGTTTTTCTATTTTCCTTACAGAAAATTGTCCATTTAAATTGTACCTTTGCTGTCTATGTGCTATACATTTAGCCTTTTCAACATATTTTCTATCATTCCAGGAATAGTATTCCTTAAAATAGACATGAATTTATTCTCTGCTAAGTAATGAAAAGCAAGGCATTTCCTGGAAAACTGCTGTTTGAATGCAGTGTGAGTTAATTGAGATAGGCAGGAATTGATTCCTTGCCAAGCCTAAATTTGACAGTACTTTTGGAAGTGCAGCAATTGGAAATGGTCTAAATTTTCATGGATCAATTTAAAAAATATTCTGCTGTCTTAAATGACTTTGTCTAGAGGTTGTAGGGATTAATTAATGGGATTGTTTCTTCTTTAGATAAAAATATCAGAGTTCAAATGTTATCAAAACTCTGTTGCATATCTAAAATCATTTAACTTTAACAGAATGTTCTTTGAACTATATTTCTTTATACTCAAAATAGGACAGTTAATAAATCATAGAAGTACACGTTTCTGTAAGAAAAAAATTACAAAAAGAATAGAAAATAAATTGTACCCTGCTAATTAGTCATAATAGCTGCTAAGTTTTTAATGTTACAGCTCCTTTCCATATTGTAATATGTGTGTTTACATTGTTCCTTGAGATTATAGGATTCTTTATCTATATATGAAGATATTTCCTGATATTACAAAATGGATCATGAAAACATGGCAGCTTTTTCAAACACAGCTATTTATAGAAGAAGTACAAAGTATTAGAATATTTCAGAGTTCTGCATGATCACTCCTCAGATTGACTCTACAGTTGGAAGCAAAGAAAGAAGGTAGGGCATAATACAACCTTCCAATTTATGCCTACAACCTTCATCCCTTCCAACAAAGAACTACATCTAAACATGAGACAATTAAGGGATATTTTGGATATAAACCATAACATTCTGGTCTGATCCCTAAAAAGCTCATGTACAAATCATTATGCAAACTGCATTTAGTCAATCTGTGAATCACCAAGGATTTAATGGTTTCAACATTGCTGTAAAATCCAAGTCCAAAATCTTCTCGGAAACTCAAGGCAAACACTTGGGAACAAGCCTTTGTAAACCAACAAAGAAAATTAAATATTTCCGGCACAGAATGGTATAGTGTAAGCATTCTCTCTCCAAAAGGGAGGTCAGATAGAAGATAATCAAACCAAAGCAAGACTACAATCCAACAAGGCAAACAGTAAATCTGGTTGTTCTATTATGTCCATCATCTAATGTAGATTTTGGCAAGACGTAAATTCCAAATGACTTGGACAGCCTTGACCCTATTGCATTTCTGAATGCAGCCTATTTGGCCTCTCCATTAGGCTGGCTTTCCTATCTGCATTTGGCTTTCTTCTGCAGATGATATAGGTTCTACAACTATAACTTCCTGGGGTCTCCACTGCACCTTCAGTTTTACTGTCATAGGTTCATCCATCAGACTCTCAGAGGCACTTGGCAGAGAATGTGACCCTTTCACACATTTTGTCTGGACTCCTAATCCTGAAATCTATGTGGAAACCTCTGTGTCACCATAACTCTTCAGTTCTGCATGGCTGAAAAAGCAGCACCACTTGAATATCAAGATCTGTCTGCTTGAGCAATAGCTTGTCAACCTTGGACCATAAATGCAGTAGTCTCTGCATGTTTAAATGGTTGATCTAAGGAGCACACTTACCCAGGTGGCACTGAGTAAGCAGGTTTCCCAGAGACTGTCTGTTCAAATGAAACATTCAAAGTTTTTTGGCTTTGAGCCTGAAATGTTTTGGGTCTTGTAGATTTTTTTTTGACACCATCTCACTATGCAGTTCAGGCTGGCCTTGAACTTTCCATGTAGCCTAGGCCGGCCTTGAACTTGTGGAGATCCTTCTGCCTCGGTCTCCTGAGTGCTGGGATTACAGATGTACACCACCATGTCCAGCACAGGACTTGTATATTTTTTAGATCCCCTCCACATATTTTTTTTCTTGTCCCTCCTGTACATGTAGAGGATTTGACATCTTTTCTATGTTAATCTTTTCACCAGCCATACTCTCCTTTGCCTCAACTTTCCAGGACCTTTCTGACAAAACTGTACTTTTGAAATTACTCAGCTCTCCCATTTGCTTCTGATTCGAACTGTAGATCTGGTTAAAAGCAGCCAGAAGTAAGCATGTCACTACCTGAATGATAAGGCTGCCTTGAAAACTCCTCTGCAGGATTAATGAGCCTGCCTCCCATAATCTCAGAACCTCCCAAATTATCAGGACATGGCCAAAGTCTAGACAGGTTTTCTGCCACAGAATAACACACATGGCCTCTAGTCTAAATGTCAATGGGGTCCTTGCTCCAAACTGAAACATCCTGAGCCTAGCTTTTACTGTCCATGTTTTTATCAGCATTCTGCTCTTCTGAGCTCTGACCAGCATCTCATATTAAGTACTGTTCACAACATTCTAGGGCTTCTCAAATTGAGATTTTCAAATCTTTCCAAATTCTTCCTGCAAACCAGTTCCAAAGGCTCTAAACTGATGAGGTCCTTCAATGGCTCCAGTCCACACTTCAGTTATCTGTACTACTCACTTTCTGTCACTGAGGCAAAATATCCAGCAGCTGAAACTTTAAGGAGAAGAAGTTTATTTTGACTCACAGTTTTAGCAGATTCAGTCTATGGTCACTGGCACCAAAACAGAAATAGTATGGAGGGAGCACCTGACAGAGGAAAGCTGTGCTTGGCATGGTGGCTGGAAGAAGAGAGAGAAGGGAAAAGTTGGGGCAAAAGTGTACCCTTTCAAATCAGATTCCCAGTGACTGGCCCTTTCCAACTAGGCCCTACCTCCAAATGTGAGACTTTTGGGGGGCATTTTAAATCTAAACAATGATGAGAGACAAGACTATATAGAATTGGGCAACTATGGGTTAACTGTGTTATTAGGTATCTATGGGTTAACTAGGTAACTTTTCTCTTTGTGGAATGTACCTGAGTAGCTATGACAACTTCTGTAATCTGTCACCAAAGGAACATCACAGACTCAGAAAGTCCTGCCAGAACTATTTTCTCTCTCCCCTCCACACCCACTGCTCTTCTTTGTGTAAATCCTGCTTGTCATATTCCCAGGGAAACTCCAATGAAAATAATCCTCATAGATGTAAAAAAAAATGTATATAAAGAAGAACAAACTTCTACTTGGGGCTCTCAAGACTGACGGGTATCACTCACTAAGCCGCCAGCATTAAAAACTGCTTTTTGCTTCTATCTTCGTATTGAGTGGTCTGTCCAGGGTCCTCACAGTTTCCTTCTTCAGCAACACAATTAAAACCAATCTAATTTGATATTTTCCTAGAATAATTCTATTCTTTCTTAAGTTTTATGCCAATTTGTGTTTTCATTCTTTCTTAAAATGTTTGATATTGAAAGTAATTTATATTTTTCAAAATGACTTGTATATTTTCTATATAAAACAACACTTTGAACTTTGACTCCAAAATGCAATTTAACATGGAGATATGAAATTTAATTAATCAACAGTTATAGATATATAAAAAGTAAGTAAAATTGATTTTTTCTTCTTATCCTAGAATTTGACTTATTTCATAGTATCAGTGTTGGCTGGTATTAAAAAAAATCCCTGCTAATAGTCTTAATGTTAACAAAGGAATGAGAACAGTCCAAGTGAAATATCTTTTTAAGGCTACTCCTTTAGATATTTTATACAAACTGAAGATTCAGCTTTGGTCTTTGAACATTATTATTTCATTATTCCAGTAAAGAAATGGCTATAGGTATCACAACGTTAATTATTGCACACCAAGAATGGAAAACTTCACACAAAAGCCAATCTACAATATGTACAGCTTTAGATTTTCAATAATTTTCAAGTATTCTCTTCCTACAAAGTATGTAATAGCTTAATTACTTCATCTGAATAACTTGAATACTAAATCACAGACAGCTGCTTCCATATTTACATTAGTGTTTCATCCATGAATATATACACAAATTGATAAGCTACTGTAAATAAAGTAGATTACATGTACGAATACACATAATAGGAGCTTGCTGGAAGTTGGACTGGTTTTGAATCTATGGATCTGTTGATACAGCCTTTGTGTGTAAATATTCACAGATGGGCACATTTTCTTTATTAGAAACACCTACAAAAACATACTGGAAAATATACTGGAAAATCTTCAGAAAAACCTTGAATCATTTCAAAATTTATCTCACACCACCTGGTGATTGATAACGTTTACAGAGTTTTCCTTAGAAAACATGCTTTAGAATATTAAAACTTATTTACTTATGCTAACAGAGGAAATAGGCAAGATGAACATTGTTATTTTTCCCTCTTCATTCTCTCATGTATTAATTTCCACTTTCCCTTAGTCATTCATTACTTAATGTATATGAAGACTTGTGTGAAATGTGAACAAAGTACAAGTGTTTTTGTCCAAACTACATTTCATATCTACCTTCCTTATAAGTAAAATTAGATAATGCAAAAATTTGAAAAATTCCTCTTACCTTCTGCCTTTATTGATCACTTGAAAATCAGTCTTCTTTTCCTAAGACTCATATTGCCTATACTTATATTTTCAGACATTTACCTTTTTGAATTAATAAAGCTATGAAAGGGAGACGTATCACATTTATTTCCATTTAATATTTATTTATTTATTTTACCTATAATTAGTCCCTCAGTACAAGTGCTATTCTACTTGAGACCCATTCTATATCCTTAAGTTTGGTATTGACTCATGCAAGAATTTCAAAGAAAGTTAAATTTACCTAAGTATAGAAAAGAGACCCCAAAATGTTCTGAGCATCCAGAGTGAATCTGGCCATTGCCAACACAGAAACAAAAGCAAAAGCAGAAACACAAGCATATTAGTGATGTAATGAAACTTTCCATCAAATGTATTTTAAATATTTTAATAAATAAGTCTACTCCTAAATTTTGCTAGAACAAAGCATTATTTGGCTGATAGATTTTTCCCTGTTTCTTCTGTCTTTCTTTGAAATAATTTGGTAACAAAGAGAAAAAAGAAATATGATTCTGTTGTCTATATTTTAGTGAATATAAAATATTTCCTTGTATTGTACTGAGCACCTGTCTACCTAAAAGATTATGGTACATCCCTCTCTGGTGTGTATATTTTTGAGGGGAGAAGAATACATTTTTAAAGGAAAAATTTTTAATATTTATTTTTATTTGATGAATATAAATTTGAGTTTGTCCTTCACCAATGAATACATAATGGACAAATGAAAATTTTAATTTTTATATGTTTAACATAAAGCTTTGGGCTGTTAGATGCCAATTAGATCATAAATGTTTATGTTAATATAATTGTGATCCTAAAATAAATAAGAAAGCTAGTAAGTATTACAATCATACTCAATTTAAATATTTATAAATGATATTTAAAGCCATGCCAAGAATTACATTCATAGAAGAATAACTTCCACTGACTGCAGAAAGTAGTATAACTGTCAAACTGGTATCTAAGTTATTTGAAATAGCAGAAATGTTTTCTTACTGGTAACTATTTTGCAAACTTTTTTCTCCAGTGTCTTTAGTGGTTTTATCATCAAACAATCTTACAATTTCTTAAACTTCTGCATTTGAGTGTTTTGGGGGGCTGTGGTAAGGCAGAAAAATATAATGACAAGGAGCATGAGGCAGAGGAAACAGCTCACATCCTAAAGACCAGGAAGCAAAGTGAGAGAGAGAGGGCCAAGAGCCACAATCACAGTATCTACCTGAAGAGAAATCTCCAACAATCTAATTTCCTTGAACTCCACCCCATGTCCTAAGGTTCCACAACCTCTCAATGGCTCCCCAGGCTGTGGATTAAACCATTTACCATTTGAGCCTTTAGAGGTCATTGGCAATAAAGCTAAAAAATAAGCTTGTACCTTAATTACTATTTTTTCAGAAGACAACAAACTAAATGATTGCCAGAAACAAAGGACCATGATTTCTGGAGATGGGATTAAAAAAAAAAAGCACAAAAGTGTACTCTGAAATAGAAGTGACAATGCTAATAGTGATGGCACTGTTTCAACATTTTATATATTTAACTCTATGCAGCTGATATGCTGCACAATTTCTATTTTTGTGGTGAGAACACAGAGCTACAGATATGTTAACTGTGTTGTCCCAGGTTGTACAGCTTGTAAACTGTCACAGCCAGGATCCTTTTCTGAAATACTGACTCTAGATCCAATGCATTTTATCAGGAATATAGAAATACTTCTGTAAAAGGTAATGAACCCTTTGCAGATGTGATCCATTTAGGAGTTTTAATTTTATTGATGCTCTAGATATCCTTATAGTGAGACCAATATATTTAACAAGTAGAAAACTTAGGTATAAACTTAAAGAATTTAATTAGCATATATGTCCTGGTATATATTAACTCATTTTAGAGGGACCTACAGAAAATTATATAACTGACTAGGTATATTATTTTTTTAAATTAATAAATTATTGAACCTTAAACTTTTTCATATATAACATTGAAATGTTAACAATATTTATATTTTATACAACATAGAGTACATATACATTTACCTGATGTAATATCTTATATTAGTCTAATTTCCTGCTGCTGGACAAAGACCTGACACTAGCAATTCAAAGGAGAAGTTTATTTGGCTCACAGTTTCAGATGTTTCAGTCCATGTTTAACTGGCCTCAAGACCAACACATCCTTGTGAAGGGAGATGGTGGAACAAAGGTGCTTAGTTCATGGAGGCCAAGAAACAGGGCAGTGGAATGATGCTGGGAGAGATATTCCCTCTAAAAACATGCTCCCAGGAACCTATCCTACATACTCAAAGGTATACTTTACTAAATTCCTAGGAAGCTCTGGTCAATCAAATTGACAATCCCCCTCAATTGACACATGTATAGTATATAGATGCATAGTCTATACTTTATGGGTGTTGTGATTAGAATATATATTTTTATATACAACATATTACAATATACAAATAAATATGTAATTTTAATAAAAATTTATTTACAATATCAATTTTAATTGGGAATTGTGTAAATAAGACAATGTATTTATACCATTTATTAACATGTTCATTACATTTTCTTTTCTAGATCAATCATGAAGTCCTTTATCCAATAACAGCTTTAAGTTATTTATGACAATTTGTTAGACTATTACTTCAAAACATTCCTATTGTATAAGATCTGCCATTTTCATTCCTCTTTCATTATTTTTGGTTTTTAAATATTATATAGAAGAGAAGCAAAGACC